>JAECUM010010810.1:0-16608 GCA_016617855.1 Megalonaias nervosa | reverse complement strand
TTCATGTACCCCTCACCATGTTGAACAACGTGGTGAGTACAGTTTTGCATTTACCCGGGGCTTGAATTTTATTTTGGCCGGTTACGTTAAATCGTAATGTCTTTGCGCTTACACCTCTCAAAATAAACAGTAGGATGATGTGAACTCGTGACCTTGTGAAGGGTACCCACATAGGGGCATTCAGAAAGAATGTCCGCTGGACCAAAAAGTCTGAATAAGATGACAGCACCTGCTGTTATAACCATCAGCAGCACTTAAGATTTCATGCACCCATCACCATGTTGAACAACGTGGTGAGTGCAGTTTTGCATTTTCCCGAGGTTTGAATTGGGGGGAAGGGTTTACATCAAATCGTAATGTCTATGCGCTTGCGCCTCTCAAAATAAACAGTAGGGTGATGTGAACTCGTGACCATGTGAAGGGTACCCACATAGGGGCATTCAGAAAGAATGTCCGCTGGACCAAAAAGTCTCAATAAGGTGACAGCACCTGCTGTTATAACCATCATCAGCCCATAAGATTTCATGTACCCCTCACCATGTTGAACAACGTGGTGAGTGCAGTTTTGGATTTACCCGGGGGTTTGAAATGGGGTTGTTTTTTTTACATGAAATCGTAATGTCTATGCGCTTGCGCCTCTCAAAATAAACAGTAGGGTGGTGTGAACTCGTGACCATGTGAAGGGTACCCACATAGGGGCATTCAGAAAGAATGTCCGCTGGACCAAAAAGTCTCAATAAGGTGACAGCACCTGCTGTTATAACCATCATCAGCCCATAAGATTTCATGTACCCCTCAGCATGTTGAACAACGTGGTGAGTGCAGTTTTGCATTTACCGGGGGTTTGAATTTTTTTGGGGAGGTTACAGGAAATCGTAATGTCTATGCGCTTGCGCCTCTCAAAATAAACAGTAGGGTGATGTGATCTCGTGACCTTGTGAAGGGTACCCACATAGGGGCATTCAGAAAGAATGTCCGCAGGACCAAAAAGTCTCAATAAGATGACAGCACCTGCTGTTATAACCATCAGCAGCCCTTAAGGTTTCATGCACCTATAACCATGTTGAACAACGTGGTGAGTGCAGTCTTGCATTTACCAGGGGTTTGAATTGCAGGGGAAGGTTTTACATGAAATCGCAATGTCTATGCGCTTGCGCCTCTCAAAATAAACAGCAGGGTGATGTGAACTCGTGACCTTGTGAAGGGTACCCACATAGGGGCATTCAGAAAGAATGTCCGCTGGACCAAAAAGTCTCAATAAGATGACAGCACCTGCTGTTTTAACCATCAGCAGCCCTTAAGATTTCATGTACCCCTCACCATGTTGAACAACGTGGTGAGTGCACTTTTGCATTTACCCCAGGTTTGAATTGGGGCGGGTGTTTTACATGAAATCGTAATGTCTATGCGCTTGCGCCTCTCAAAATAAACAGTAGGGTGATGGGAACTCGTGACCTTGTGAAAGGTACCCACATAGGGGCATTCAGAGAGAATGTCCGCTGGACCAAAAAGTCTCAATAAGATGACAGCACCTGCTGTTATAAACATCAGCAGCCCTTAAGATTTCATGTACCCCTCACCATGCTGAACATCGTGGTGAGTGCAGTTTTGCATTTACCCCTGTTTTGCGTTTCGTGGGTGGTGATTTATATGAGATCGTAATGTCTATTCGCTTGCGCCTCTCAGAATAAACAGTCGTATACTGTGAACTCGTGACCTTGTGAAGGGTACCCACATAGGAGCATTCAGAAAGAATGTCCGCTGGACCAAAACGTCTCAATAAGATGAATGCACCTGCTGTTATAAACATCAGCAGCCCTTAAGATTTCATGCTCCCCTCACAATGTTGAACAACGTGGTGAGTGCAGTTTTGCATTTACCCGGGGTTTGAATTGGGGTTTAGGTTTACATGAAATCGTTATGTCTATGCTCTTGCGCCTCTCAAAATAAACAGTTGGGTGATGGGAACTCGTGACCTTGTGAAGGGTACCCACATAGGGGCATTCAGAAAGAATGTCCGCTGGACCAAAAAGTCTCAATAAGATGACAGCACCTGCTGTTATAACCATCAGCAGCCCTTAAGATTTCATGTACCCCTCACCAAGTTGAACAACGTGGTGAGTGCAATTTTGCATTTACCCGGGGTTTGAATTTGGACGGGTGGGTAACATGAAATCGTAATGTCTATGCGCTTGCGCCTCTCAAAATAAACAGTAGGGTGATGTGAACTCGTGACCTGAAGGGTACCCACATAGGGGCATTCAGACAGAATGTCCGCTGGACCAAAAAGTCTCAATAAGATGACAGCACCTGCTGTTATAACCATCAGCAGCCCTTAAGATTTCATGTACCCCTCACCATGTTGAACAACGTGGTGAGTGCAGTTTTGCATTTACCCTGGGTTTGAATTTGGACGGGTGGGTATTATGAAATAGTAATGTCTATGCGCTTGCGCTTCTCAAAATAAACAGTAGGGTGATGGAACTCGTGACCTTGTGAAGGGTACCCACATAGGGGCATTCAGAAAGAATGTCCGCTGGACCAAAAAGTCTCAATAAGATGACAGCACCGGCTGATATAACCATCAGCAGCCCTTAAGATTTCATGTACCCTTCACCATGTTGAACAACGTGGTGAGTGCAGTTTTGCATTTACCCGGGGTTTGAATTTGGTGGGGGGGTGGTTTACATGAAATCGTAATGTCTATGCGCTTGAGGCTCTCAAAATAAACAGTAGGGTGATGGGTACTCGTGACCTTGTGAAGGGTACCCACATAGGGGCATTCAGAAAGAATGTCCGCTGGACCAAAAATTCTCAATAAGATGACATCACCTGCTTTTGTAACCATCAGCAGCCCTTAAGATTTCATGTATCCCTCCATCTTGAACAACGTGGTGAGTGCAGTTTTGCATTTACCCAGGGTATGAATGCTTTTTTTTGGGGGGGGGGGTTACATGAAATCGTAATGTCTATGCGCTTGCGCCTCTCAAAATAAACAGTAGGGTGATGTGAACTCGTGATCTTGTGAAGGGTACCCACATAGGGGCATTCATAAAGAATGTCCTCTGGACCAGATAGTCTCAATAGGATGACAGCACCTGCTGTTATAACCATCAGCAGCCCTTAAGATTTCATGTACCTATAACCATGTTGAACAACGTGGTGAGTGCAGTTTTGCATTTACCCGGGGTTTGAACTTTTTTTGTGGGGGGGGGGTTTACATGAAATCGTAATGTCTATGCGCTTGCGCCTCTCAAAATAAACAGTAGGGTGATGTGAACTCGTGACCTTGTGAAGGGTACCTACAGAGGGGGATTCAGAAAGAATGTCCGCTGGACCAAAAAGTCTCAATAAGATGACAGCACCTGCTGTTATAACAATCAGCAGTCGTTAAGATTTCATGTACCCCTCACCATCTTCAACAACGTGGTGAGTGCAGTTTTGCATTTACCAGGGGTTTGAATTGCAGAGGATGGGTTTACATGAAATCGCAATGTCTATGCGCTTGCGCCTCTCAAAATAAAAGTAGGCTGATGTGAACTCGTGACCTTGTGAAGGGTTCCCACATGGGTTCATTCAGATAGAATGTGCGCTGGACCAAAAAGTCTTAATAAGATGACAGCACCTGCTGTTATAACCATCAGCAACCCGTAAGATTTCATGTATCCATCACCACGTTGAACAAGGTGGTGAGTGCAGTTTTGCATTTTCCCTGGGTTTGAATTGGGGGGAGGGGTTTACATGAAATCGTAATGTCTATACGCTTGCGCCTCTCAAAATAAACAGAAGGGTGATGTGAACTCGTGACCTTGTGAAGGGTACCCACATAGGGGCATTCAGAAAGAATGTCCGCTGGACCAAAAAGTCTCAATAAGATGACAGCACCTGCTGTTATAACCATCAGCAGCCCTTAAGGTTTCATGTACCCATCACCATGTTGAACAACGTGGTGAGTGCAGTCTTGCATTTTCCCGGGGTTTGAATTGGGGGGAGGGGTTTACATCAAATCGTAATGTCTATGCGCTTGCGCCTCTCAAAATAAACAGTAGGGGGATGTGAACTCGTGACCTTGTGAAGAGTACCCACATAGGGGCATTCAGAAAGAATGTCCGCTGGACCAAAAAGTCTCAATAAGGTGACAGCACCTGCTGTTATAACCATCAGCAGCCCATAAGATTTCATGTACCGATCACCATGTTGACCAACGTGGTGAGTGCAGTTTTGGATTTACCCCGGGGTTTGAAATTGGGTTGTTTTTTTTACATGAAATCGTAATGTCTATGCGCCTGCGCCTCTCAAAATAAACAGTAAGGTGATGTGAACTCGTGACCTTGTGAAGGGTACCCACATAGGGGCATTCAGAAAGAATGTCCGCTGGACCAAAATGTCTCAATAAGATGACAGCACCTGCTGTTATAACCATCAGCAGCCCTTAAGATTTCATGTACCCCTCACCATGTTCAAAAAAGTGGTGAGTGCACTTTTGCATTTACCCGGGGTTTGAATTTTTTTGGGGAGGTTACAGGAAATCGTAATGTCTATGCGCTTGCGCCTCTCAAAATAAACAGTAGGATGATGTGATCTCGTGACCTTTTGAAGGGTACCCACATAGGGGCATTCAGAAAGAATGTCCGCTGGACCAAAAAGTCTCAATAAGATGACAGCACCTGCTGTTATAACCATCAGCAACCCGTAAGATTTCATGTATCCATCACCACGTTGAACAAGGTGGTGAGTGCAGTTTTGCATTTTCCCTGGGTTTGAATTGGGGGGAGGGGTTTACATGAAATCGTAATGTCTATACGCTTGCGCCTCTCAAAATAAACAGTAGGGTGATGTGAACTCGTGACCTTGTGAAGGGTACCCACATAGGGGCATTCAGAAAGAATGTCCGCTGGACCAAAAAGTCTCAATAAGATGACAGCACCTGCTGTTATAACCATCAGCAGCCCTTAAGGTTTCATGTACCCATCACCATGTTGAACAACGTGGTGAGTGCAGTCTTGCATTTTCCCGGGGTTTGAATTGGGGGGAGGGGTTTACATCAAATCGTAATGTCTATGCGCTTGCGCCTCTCAAAATAAACAGTAGGGGGATGTGAACTCGTGACCTTGTGAAGAGTACCCACATAGGGGCATTCAGAAAGAATGTCCGCTGGACCAAAAAGTCTCAATAAGGTGACAGCACCTGCTGTTATAACCATCAGCAGCCCATAAGATTTCATGTACCGATCACCATGTTGACCAACGTGGTGAGTGCAGTTTTGGATTTACCCCGGGGTTTGAAATTGGGTTGTTTTTTTTACATGAAATCGTAATGTCTATGCGCCTGCGCCTCTCAAAATAAACAGTAAGGTGATGTGAACTCGTGACCTTGTGAAGGGTACCCACATAGGGGCATTCAGAAAGAATGTCCGCTGGACCAAAATGTCTCAATAAGATGACAGCACCTGCTGTTATAACCATCAGCAGCCCTTAAGGTTTCATGTACCTATAACCATGTTGAACAACGTGGTGAGTGCAGTTTTGCATTTACCAGGGGTTTGAATTGCAGGGGAGGGTTTTACATGAAATCGTAATGTCTATGCGCTTGCGCCTCTCAAAAAAAACCGCAGGGTGATGTGAACTCGTGACCTTGTGAAGGGCACCCACATAGGGGCATTCAGAAAGAATGTCCGCTGGACCAAAAAGTCTCAATAAGATGACAGCACCTGCTGTTATAACCATCAGCAGCCCTTAAGATTTCATGTACTCCTCACCATGTTGAACAACGTGGTAAGTGCAGTTTTGCATTTACCCGGGGTTTGAATTTTTTTGGGGAGGTTACAGGAAATCGTAATGTCTATGCGCTTGCGCCTCTCAAAATAAACAGTAGGGTGATGTGAACTCGTGACCTTGTGAAGGGTACCCACATAGGGGCATTCAGAAAGAATGTCCGCAGGACCAAAAGTCTGAATAACATGACAGCACCTGCTGTTATAACCATCAGCAGCCCTTAAGATTTCATGTACCTATAACCATGTTGAACAACGTGGTGAATGCAGTTTTTCATTTACCCAGGGTTTGAATGTTTTTTTGGAGGGGGGGTTACATGAAATCGTAATGTCTATGCGCTTGCGCCTCTCAAAATAAACAGTATGGTGATGTGAACTCGTGACCTTGTGAAGGGTACCCACATAGGGGCATTCAGAAAGAATGTCCGCTGGACCAAAAACTCTCAATAAGATGACAGCACCTGCTGTTATAACCATCAGCAGCCCTTAAGGTTTCATGTACCTATAACCATGTTGAACAACGTGGTGAGTGCAGTTTTTCATTTACCAGGGGTTTGAATTGGTTCTCTTTTTATATGAAATCGTAATGTCTATGCGCTTGCGTCTCTCAAAATAAACAGTAGGGTGATGTGAACTCGTGACATTGTGAAGGGTACCCACATAGGGGCATTCAGAAAGAATGTCCGCTGCACCAAAAAGTCTCAATAAGATGACAGCACCTGCTGTTATAACCATCAGCAGCCCTTAAGATTTCATGTACCCCTCACCATGTTGAACAACGTGGTGAGTGCAGTTTTGCATTTACCCTGGGTTTGAATTTTTTTTTGGGTTGGGGTTACATGAAATGGTAATGTCTATGCGCTTGCGCCTCTCAAAATAAACAGTAGGCTGATGTGAACTCGTGACATTGTGAAGGGTACCCACATAGGTTCATTCGGATAGAATGTCCGCTGGACCAAAAAGTCTCAATAAGATGACAGCACCTGCTGTTATAACCATCAGCAGCCCTTAAGGTTTCATGTACCTATAACCATGTTGAACAAGGTGGTGAGTGCAGTTTTGCATTTACCCCGGGGTTTGAATTGGGGGGGGGGTATATGAAATCGTAATGTCTATGCGCGTGCGCCTCTTAAAATAAACAGTAGGGTGATGTGAACTCGTGACCTTGTGAAGGGTACCCACATAGGGGCATTCAGAAAGAATGTCCTCTGGACCAAAAATTCTCAATAAGATGACAGCACCTGCTTTTATAACCATCAGCAGCCCTTAAGATTTCATGTACCCCTCACAATGTTGAACAACGTGGTGAGTGCAGTTTTGCATTAACACCGGGGTTTGAATTTTTTGCGGGAGGTTACAGGAAATCGTAATGTCTATGCGCCTGCGCCTCTCAAAATAAACAGCAGGGTGATGTGAACTCGTGACCTTGTGAAGGGTACCCACATTGGGGCATTCAGAAAGAATGTCCGCTGGACCAAAAAGTCTCAATAAGATGACAGCACCTGCTGTTATAACCATCAGCAGCCCTTAAGATTTCATGTACCCCTCACCATGTTGGACAACGTGGTGAGTGCATTTTTACATTTACCAGGGGTTTGAATGTTTTTTTTTGGCGGGGGGGTGTTACATGAAATCGTAATGTCCATGCGCCTGCGCCTCTCAAAATAAACAGTAGGGTGATGTGAACTCGTGACCTTGTGAAGGGTACCTACATATGGGCATTCAGAAAGAATGTCCGCAGGACCAAAAGTCTCAATAAGATGACAGCACTTGCTGTTATAACCATCAGCAGCCCTTAAGATTTCATGTACCTATAATCATGTTGAACAACGTGGTGAGTGCAGTTTTGCATTTACCAGGGGTTTGAATTGCAGGGGAGGGGTTTACATGAAATCGTAATTTCTATGCGCTTGCGCCTCTTAAAATAAACAGTAGGGTGATGTGAATTCCTGACCTTGTGAAGGGTACCCACATAGGGGCATTCAGAAAGAATGTCCGCTGGACCAAAAAGTCTCAATAAGATGACAGCACCTGCAGTTATAACCATCATCAGCCCTTAAGATTTCATGTACCCCTCACCATGTTGAACAACGTGGTAAGTGCAGTTTTGCATTTACCTGGGGTTTGAATTGGGGGGGGGGGTTACATGAAATCGTAATGTCTATGCGCCTGCGCCTCTCAAAATAAACAGTAGGGTGATGTGAACTCGTGACCTTGTGAAGGGTACCCACATAGGAAGCATTCAAAAAGAATGTCCGCTGGACCAAAAAGTCTCAATAAGATGACAGCACCTGGTGTTGTAACCATCAGCAGCCCTTAAGATTTCATGTACCCTTCACCATGTTGAACGACATGGTGAGTGCAGTTTTGCATTTACCCGGGGTTTGAATTTTTTTTTGGGTGGGGGTTACATGAAATCGTAATGTCTATGCGCTTGCGCCTCTCAAAATAAACAGTAGGCTGATGTGAACTCGTGACCTTGTGAAGGGTTCCCACATAGGTTCATTCAGATAGAATGTGCGCTGGACCAAAAAGTCTCAATAAGATGACAGCACCTGCTGTTATAACCATCAGCAACCCGTAAGATTTCATGTATCCATCACCACGTTGAACAAGGTGGTGAGTGCAGTTTTGCATTTTCCCTGGGTTTGAATTGGGGGGAGGGGTTTACATGAAATCGTAATGTCTATACGCTTGTGCCTCTCAAAATAAACATCAGGGTGATGTGAACTCGTGACCTTGTGAGGGGTACCCACATAGGGGCATTCAGAAAGAATGTCCGCTGGACCAAAAACTCTCAATAAGATGACAGCACCTGCTGTTATAACCATCAGCAGCCCTTAAGGTTTCATGTACCTATAACCATGTTGAACAACGTGGTGAGTGCAGTTTTTCATTTACCAGGGGTTTGAATTGCAGGGGAGGGGTTTACATGAAATCGTAATGTCTATGCGCTTGCGCCTCTCAAAATAAACAGTAGGGTGATGTGAACTCGTGACCTTGTGAAGGGTACCCACATAGGGGCATTCAGAAAGACTGTCCGCTGGACCAAAAAGTCTCAATAAGATGACAGCAAGTGCTGTTGTAACCATCAGCAGCCTTTAAGATTTCATGTACCCCTCACCATGTTGAACGACGTGGTAAGTGCAGTTTTGCATTTACCAGGGGTTTGAATTTTTTTTGGGGGGGGTTACATGAAATCGTAATGTCTATGCGCTTGCGCGTCTCAAAATAAACAGTAGGGTGATGTGAACTCGTGACCTTGTAAAGGGTACCCACATAGGTTCATTCAGATAGAATGTCCGCTGGACCAAAAAGTCTCAAAAAGATGACAGCACCTGCTGTTATAACCATCAGCAGCCCATAAGATTTCATGGACCCCTCACCATGTTGAACAACGTTTTGAGTGCAGTTTTGGATTTACCCAGGGTTTGAAATGGGTTTTTTTTTTTTACATGAAATCGTAATGTCTATGCGCCTCCGCCTCTGAAAATAAACAGTACGGTGATGTGAACTCGTGACCATGTGAAGGGTACCCACATAGGGGCATTCAGAAAGAATGTCCGTTGGACCAAAAAGTCTCAATAAGATGACAGCACCTGCTGTTATAACCATCAGCAGCCCTTAAGATTTCATGTACCCCTCACCATGTTGAACAACGTGGTGAGTGCAGTTTTGCATTTACCCGGGGTTTGAATTGGGGTGTGGGGTTATATGAAATCGTAATGTCTATACGCCTGCGCCTCTCAAAATAAACAGTAGGGTGATGTGAACTCGTGACCTTGTGAAGGGCACCCACATAGGGGCATTCAGAAAGAATGTCCGCTGGACCAAAAAGTCTCAATAAGATGACAGCACCTGCTGTTATAACCATCAGCAGCCCTTAAGATTTCATGTACCCGTCACCATGTTGAACAACGTGGTGAGTGCAGTTTTCCATTTACCCGGGGTTTGAATTTTTTTGGGTTGGTTACATGAAATCGTAATGTCTATGCGCTTGCGCCTCTGAAAATAAACAGTAGGGTGATGTGAACTCGTGACCTTGTGAAGGGTACCCACATAGGGGCATTCAGAAAGAATGTCCGCTGGACCAAAAAGTCTCAATAAGATGACAGCACCTGCTGTTATAACCATCGGCAGCCCTTAAGATTTCATGTGCCCCTCACCATGTTGAACAACGTGGTTAGTGCAGTTTTGCATTTTCCCCGGGGTTTGAAATGGTGGGGGGGGGGGTTTACATGAAATCGTAATGTCTATGGTCCTGCGCCTCTCAAAATAAACAGTAGGGTGATGTGAACTCGTGACCTTGTGAAGGGTACCCACATAGGGGCATTCAGAAAGAATGACCGCTGGACCAAAAAGTCTCAATAAGATGACAGCACCTGCTGTTTTAACCATCAGCAGCCCTTAAGATTTCATGTACCCCTCACCATTTTGAACAACGTGGTGAGTGCAGTTTTGCATTTACCCGGGGTTTGAATTCTTTCGGGAGGTTACATGAAATCGTAATGTCTATGCGCCTGCGCCTCTCAAAATAAACAGTAGGGTGATGTGAACTCGTGACCTTGTGAAGGGTACCCACATAGGGGCATTCAGAAAGAATGTCCGCAGGACCAAAAAGTCTCAATAAGATGACAGCACCTGCTGTTATAACCTTCAGCAGCCCTTAAGATTTCATGTACCCCTCACCATGTTGAACAACGTGGTGAGTGCAGTTTTGCATTTACCCGGGGTTTAAATTTTTTTTGGGGGGTTACATGAAATCGTAATGTCTATGTGCTTGCGCCTCTCAAAATAAACAGTAGGGTGATGTGAACTCGTGACCTTGTGAAGGGTACCCACATAGGGGCATTCAGAGAGAATGTCCGCTGCACCAAAAGTCTGAATAAGATGACAGCGCCTGCTGTTATAACCATCAGCAGCCCTTAAGATTTCATGTACCCCTCACCATGTTGAACAACGTGGTGAGTGCACTTTTGCATTTACCCCAGGTTTGAATTGGGGCGGGTGTTTTACATGAAATCGTAATGTCTATGCGCTTGCGCCTCTCAAAATAAACAGTAGGGTGATGGGAACTCGTGACCTTGTGAAAGGTACCCACATAGGGGCATTCAGAGAGAATGTCCGCTGGACCAAAAAGTCTCAATAAGATGACAGCACCTGCTGTTATAAACATCAGCAGCCCTTAAGATTTCATGTACCCCTCACCATGCTGAACATCGTGGTGAGTGCAGTTTTGCATTTACCCGGGTTTTGCGTTTCGGGGGTGGTGATTTATATGAGATCGTAATGTCTATTCGCTTGCGCCTCTCAGAATAAACAGTCGTATACTGTGAACTCGTGACCTTGTGAAGGGTACCCACATAGGGGCATTCAGAAAGAATGTCCGCTGGACCAAAACGTCTCAATAAGATGAATGCACCTGCTGTTATAAACATCAGCAGCCCTTAAGATTTCATGCTCCCCTCACCATGTTGAACAACGTGGTGAGTGCAGTTTTGCATTTACCCGGGGTTTGAATTGGGGTTTAGGTTTACATGAAATCGTTATGTCTATGCGCTTGCGCCTCTCAAAATAAACAGTTGGGTGATGGGAACTCGTGACCTTGTGAAGGGTACCCACATAGGGGCATTCAGAAAGAATGTCCGCTGGACCAAAAAGTCTCAATAAGATGACAGCACCTGCTGTTATAACCATCAGCAGCCCTTAAGATTTCATGTACCCCTCACCAAGTTGAACAACGTGGTGAGTGCAATTTTGCATTTACCCGGGGTTTGAATTTGGGGAGTGGGTTTGTTTACATGAAAACGTAATGTCTATGCGCTTGCGCCTCTCAAAATAAACAGTAGGGTGATGTGAACTCGTGACCTTGTGACGGGTACCCACATAGGGGCATTCTGAGAGAATGTCCGCTGGACCAAAAAGTCTCAATAAGATGACAGCACCTGCTGTTATAACCATCAGCAGCCCTTAAGATTTCATGTACCCCTCACCATGTTGAACAACGTGGTGAGTGCAGTTTTGCATTTACCCTGGGTTTGAATTTGGACGGGTGGGTAACATGAAATCGTAATGTCTATGCGCTTGCGCTTCTCAAAATAAACAGTAGGGTGATGGAACTCGTGACCTTGTGAAGGGTACCCACATAGGGGCATTCAGAAAGAATGTCCGCTGGACCAAAAAGTCTCAATAAGATGACAGCACCGGCTGATATAACCATCAGCAGCCCTTAAGATTTCATGTACCGTTCACGATGTTGAACAACGTGGTGAGTGCAGTTTTGCATTTACCCGGGGTTTGAATTTGGTGGGGGGGTGGTTTACATGAAATCGTAATGTCTATGCGCTTGAGGCTCTCAAAATAAACAGTAAGGTGATGGGTACTCGTGACCTTGTGAAGGGTACCCACATAGGGGCATTCAGAAAGAATGTCCGCTGGACCAAAAAGTCTCAATAAGATGACATCACCTGCTTTTGTAACCATCAGCAGCCCTTAAGATTTCATGTATCCCTCCATCTTGAACAACGTGGTGAGTGCAGTTTTGCATTTACCAGGGGTTTGAATTGCAGAGGATGGGTTTACATGAAATCGCAATGTCTATGCGCTTGCGCCTCTCAAAATAAACAGCAGGGTGATGTGAACTCGTGACCTTGTGAAGGGTACCCACATAGGGGCATTCAGAAAGAATGTCCGCTGGACCAAAAAGTCTCAATAAGATGACAGCACCTGCTGTTATAACCATCAGCAACCCTTAAGATTTCATGTACCCATCACCATGTTGAACAACGTGGTGAGTGCCGTCTTGCATTTTCCCAGGGTTTGAAATGGGGGGAGGGGTTTACATCAAATCGTAATGTCTATGCGCTTGCGCCTCTCAAAATAAAAAGTAGGGGGATGTGAACTCGTGACCTTGTGAAGGGTAACCACATAGGGGCATTCAGAAAGAATGTCCGCTGGACCAAAAAGTCTCAATAAGGTGACAGCACCTGCTGTTATAACCATCAGCAGCCCATAAGATTTCATGTACCGATCACCATGTTGAACAACGTGGTGAGTGCAGTTTTGGATTGACCCCGGGGTTTGAAATTGGGTTGTTTTTTTTTACATGAAATCGTAATGTCTATGCGCCTGCGCCTCTCAAAATAAACAGTAAGGTGATGTGAACTCGTGACCTTGTGAAGGGTACCCACATAGGGGCATTCAGAAAGAATGTCCGCTGGACCAAAATGTCTCAATAAGATGACAGCACCTGCTGTTATAACCATCAGCAGCCCTTAAGATTTCATGTACCCCTCACCATGCTGAACATCGTGGTGAGTGCAGTTTTGCATTTACCCCTGTTTTGCGTTTCGGGGGTGGTGATTTATATGAGATCGTAATGTCTATTCGCTTGCGCCTCTCAGAATAAACAGTCGTATACTGTGAACTCGTGACCTTGTGAAGGGTACCCACATAGGGGCATTCAGAAAGAATGTCCGCTGGACCAAAACGTCTCAATAAGATGAATGCACCTGCTGTTATAAACATCAGCAGCCCTTAAGATTTCATGCTCCCCTCACAATGTTGAACAACGTGGTGAGTGCAGTTTTGCATTTACCCGGGGTTTGAATTGGGGGTTAGGTTTACATGAAATCGTTATGTCTATGCGCTTGCGCCTCTCAAAATAAACAGTAGGGTGATGTGAGCTCGTGACCTTGTGACCTGAAGGGTACCCACATAGGGGCATTCAGAAAGAATGTCCGCTGGCAAGCAGCGCTTAAGATTTCATGTACCCCTCACCATGTTAAACAACGTGGTGAGTGCAGTTTTGCATTTACCCGGGGTTTGAATTGGGGGAGGGTTGGCATGAAATCGTAATGTCTATGCGCTTGCGCCTCTCAAAATAAACAGTAGGGTGATGTGAACTCGTGACCTTGTGACCTGAAGGGTACCCACATAGGGGCATTCAGAAAGAATGTCCGCTGGCAAGCAGCCCTTAAGGTTTCATGTACCCCTCACCATGTTGAACAACGTGGTGAGTGCAGTTTTGCATTTTCCCGGGGTTTGAGTTTTTTTAGGGGGTTACATGAAAGCGTAATGTCTATGCGCTTGCGCGTCTCAAAATAAACAGTAGGGTGATGTGAACTCCTGACCTTGTGAAAGGTACCAATATAAGGGCATTCAGAAAGAATGCCAACTGCACCAAAAAGACTCAATAAGATGACAGCACCTGCTGTTATAACCATCAGCAGCCCTTAAGATTTGATGTACCCCTCACGAAGTTGATCATCGTGGTGAGTGCAGTTTTGCATTTACCCGTGGTTTGAATTTTTTTTTGGAGGGTGGTAGATGAAATCGTAATGTCTATACGCTTGCGCCTCTCTAAATAAACAGTAGGGTGCTGTGAACTCGTGACCTTGTGAAGGGTACCCACATAGGGGCATTCAGAAAGAATGTCCGCTGGACCAAAAAGTCTCAAAAAGATGACAGCACCTGCTGTTATAACCATCAGCAGCCCTTAAGATTTCATGTACCCCTCACCATGTTGAACAACGTGGTGAGTGCAGTTTTGCATTTACCCGGGGTTTGAAATGGGGGTGGGTGGGTTTACATGAAATCGTAATGTCTATGCGCCTGCGCTTCTCAAAATGAACAGTCGGGTGATGTGAACTCGTGACCCTGTGAAGGTTACCCACACAGGGGCATTCAGAAAGACTGTCCGCTGGACCAAAAAGTCTCAATGAGATGACAGCACCTGCTGTTATAACCATCAGCAGCCCTTAAGATTTCATGTACCTCTCACCATGTTGAACAACGTGGTGAGTGCAGTTTTCCATTTACCCGGGGATTGAATTGGGGGGGTGGTTTAGATGAAATCGTAATGTCTATGCGCTTGCGCCTCTGAAAATAAACAGTAGGGTGATGTGAACTCGTGACCTTGTGAAGGGTACCCACATAGGGGCATTCAGAAAGAATGTCCGCTGGACCAAAAAGTCTCAATAAGAGGACAGCACCTGCTGTTATAACCATCAGCAGCCCTTAAGATTTCATGTACCCCTCACCATCTTGAACAACGTGGTGAGTGCAGTTTTGCATTTACCCGGGGTTTGAATTATTTTTGGGGGGTTACATGAAATCGTAATGTCTATGCGCTTGCGCCTCCTAAAATAAACAGTAGGGTGATGTGAACTCGTGACCTTGTGAAGGTTACCCAAATAGGGGCATTAAGAAAGACTGTCCGTGGACCAAAAAGTCTCAATAAGATGACAGCACCTACTGTTATAACCATCAGCAGCCCTTAAGATTTCATGTACCCCTCACCATGTTGAACAACGGGGTGAGTGCAGTTTTGCATTTACCCGGGGTTTGAATTTTTTTTGGGGGTGGTTTACATGAAATCGTAATGTCTATGCGCTTGCGCCTATCAAAATAAACAGTAGGGTGATGTGAACTTGTGACCTTGTGAAGGGTACCCACATAGGGGCATTCAGAGAGAATGTCCACTGGACCAAAAAGTCTCAATAAGATGACAGCACCTGCTGTTATAACCATCAGCAGCCCTTAAGATTTCATGTACCTCTCACCATGTTGAACAACGTGGTGAGTGCAGTTTTCAATTTACCCGGGGATTGAATTGGGGGGTGGTGGTTTAGATGAAATCGTCATGTCTTTGCGCTTGCGCCTCTGAAAATAAACAGTAGGGTGATGTGAACTCGTGACCTTGTGAAGGGTACCCACATAGGGGCATTCAGAAAGAATGTCCTCTGGACCAAAAAGTCTCAATGAGATGACAGCACCTGCTGTTATAACCATCATCAGCCCTTAAGATTTCTTGTACCCTTCACCATGTTGAACAACGTGGTGAGTTCAGTTTGGCATTTTCCCGGTGTTTGAATTGGGGGGGTGGTTACATGAAATCGTAATGTCTATGCGCCTGCGCCTCTCAAAATAAACAGTAGGGTGATGTGAGCTCGTGACCTTGTGAAGATTACCCACATAGGGGCATTCAGAAAGAATGTCCGATGGACCAAAAGTCTCAATAAGATGACAGCACCTGCTGTTATAACCATCAGCAGCTCTTTAGATTTCATGTACCCCTCACCATGTTGAACAACGTGGTGAGTGCAGTTTTGCATTTTCCCGGGGTTTAATTTTTTTTGGGTGGGTTACATGAAATCGTAATGTCTTTGGGCCTGCGCCACTCAAAATACACAGTATGGTGATGTGAGCTCGTGACCTTGTGAAGGGTACCCACATAGGGGCATTCAGAAAGAATGTCCGCTGGGCCAAAAGGTCTCAATAAGATGACAGCACCTGCTGTTATAACCATCAGCAGCCCTTAAGATTTCATGTACCCCTCACCATGTTGAAGAACGTGGTGAGTGCAGTTTTGCATTTACCCGGGGTTTGATTTGGGGGGGGGGGTTAAATGAAATCGTAATGTCTATGCGCTTGCGCCACTCAAAACACACTGTAAGGTGATGTGAACTCGTGACCTTGTGAAGGTTACCCACATAGGGGCATTCAGAAAGAATATCCGTGGACCAAAAAGTCTCAATAAGATGGCAGCACCTGCTGTTATAACCATCATCAGCCGTTAAGATTTCATGTACCCCTCACCATCTTGAACAACGTGGTGAGTGCAGTTTTCCATTTACCCGGGGTTTGAATTGGGGGGGGTGGGTTTACATGAAATCGTAATGTCTATGCGCTTGCGCCTCTCAAAATAAACAGTAGGGTGATGTGAACTCGTGACTTTGTGAAGGGTACCCACATAGGGGCATTCAGAAAGAATATCCGCTGGACCAAAAAGTCTCAATAAGATGACAGCACCTGCTGTTATAACCATCAGCAGC
>JAECUM010010809.1:0-91221 GCA_016617855.1 Megalonaias nervosa | reverse complement strand
ATCACCGAATGTATATCATAATCCTCTACTGGTGATGCTAAATAAAAACACTAAAGAAATATTTACGTTGACGTCAACGGAAATGCCTCCGAGACGTTACTGGTGGTTTCTGGAATTCGTAGCTGAAACTTCTTAATTAATTACTTAACGTCATTGTATAATGGATCAAAACCAAGGACCTCAGTCCTACATCGACGTTCAACGTCACAGATATAATCAAGTGTGTAAGTGTCAGACTGAATTAAAAAATATAATCGACGATTATACAATAAAAGTAAAAAAATATCGCAGACGTATGGTTGTCATTGATATAATTGTTTACTCAGTTTCCGCTATTGTTGCTGGGGCCGGATTATTATTATCAACAATAACAATGACAACGCCTGCAGTTGTAACAATTATCGTCTCAACTTCAACGACTGTCGCAGGTATTCTCAGTATTATAGCTAAGAAGATATCTGCATGTACAAATACTAAATTGCACGAGTATATAATAAAATTACACACAGCAGCAGCGGCGTATTCTAAATTATCGTCATATATTTCGTTCTACCTCAGTGATGGTAAAATATCTGATGAGGAGTTCGCAACGATAATGAAAACCTACGATGAAGCATACAGAATCGCTAGCGATTCTGGTGACAAAGTCACTCACAATAACCAAGGCGAATTAAATAATAACAGTAATAATAATGACTGAGTCTTCGGCAGCGTCAAGAGAATTACTTCAACAGATCGTCACTAATACAACACCGTCAAAAACTACTATGATATCATTAAGTTCGACCAATCCTGAGTTTAGCGTTAACTTTCCAACCGCAATTCCAGCAAAGGAAATAGCCCTAGCACAACTACGAGTTTATTATAGTTGGCTAAATATTAGATCAAAATCATTTGGTGGACTACAGCCAAATAATTCGCTGGTATTTGCAAATAAGAATAAACCTGATGGAACTCCTGACTGGCAAGTAGTTGCTATTCCAACGGGCAGTTATCAAATAGAACAGATCAACGATGAGTTCCAACGCGGAATTAAATCTATTACAGGAAAAGAATCCAAAATAGCAATTACTGTTTACGAACCAACATTATCAGCGGTGATTGAAATAAATTCCCCTGATTATTCTGTAGATATTTATCAAAGTTCGATTAGATCAGTATTAGGTTGGCCTGAAGTTGAATCAGTTTATAAAGGCCCACCAGAACCACAACGATCTGATTTCGTTATAAATGTTGAAAAATTTATAAAAATCCCAGAATATCGAAAAACTTATCCATTTATAGAGAATCCGGATGCTTATCGTGGTTATACACATTATACTCATTTTGTAGATTTCATTCAGGGTAAGAAAGGTACAACAAGAATAGCAACAATTAACGTTGAAGAAATTAACTCAAAATCAAGACCAATTAAATCTGAACATGGACGTGTACTTAATGATCTAAGAAATTTATTTTCCAGCATCAACACTTTTTATGACGATGATTTAAAAAATCAAATAATTGAAACAATACAACATTTGAATCAAGTTGCATCAGACTTAGAATATGTAAATAAGGCTATCGTTGACAGAGAAAAAACATTAAACGCACCGGCAGATAGATTTCTTAATACTTACATAGTTAATGAAGACAGCCCAATTCAACGTGTAAGTTATAAACGTTTATTTACAACAGTGTTTCTTAAACATTATGGAATTACAGAAGAACAGCTACCAACATTTATAATTCCGGGATTTAACTCTGATGAGCTAAAGAAATCAGTTAATGATCTTATTGATGAACACTTTAAAAGAATATGTGATTCATGGAAAAAATTAATACCTACACCAACCGTTCTTAAATATAATAATGATCCACACGGTGGAGGTCGTCATATTTCTCCTGATATTGTTAATATAACATCAACGATCACAGTCAATTTAGTATGTGACCTAATTGATGGCAGCTATCAAATAGATCTTGAAAAATCCACTCAAGCTCAACAAGGGTATATATTATATTCATTTAGCCCTCAAGCGCCGCCCGGGTGGTTAATTGTATCTGAACCAATTAATCCAGTTTATCTACGTGTACATAATCCATTATTGTCAAGAATAAATTTCAAGCTTACTGACCAGACAGGACACATTTTGGATCTAAGAAATGAGGTTTTAAGTATAAATCTATATGTACGCTCGTAGAACGTCCGAGTAAATATTTCCTGATATAATCAAGGGAAAAAAATAATCTGATTCTGAAATAATATAATTTTTTTTTTTTACTGATTTTTCTCATTCTGATGGGTTAGATGGTACTCTGATTCGTGAAATATCTACAGATTCGTTAATCAGATGGGTTAAATGGTACTCTGTTTCATGAAATATCTACAGATTCGTTAATCAGATGGGTTAAATGGTACTCTGTTTCATGAAATATCAACAGATTCGTTAATCAGATTCAGTGAAATATTCATGGGTTTGTTAATCAGATTCAATGAAATAATCAGAATTTTCTTAATCAGATGGGGTAAATGGTACCTGTTTCATGAAATAATCAGAATTTTCTTAATCAGATGGGTTAAATGGTACTCTGTTTCATGAAATATCTACAGATTCGTTAATCAGATGGGTTAAATGGTACTCTGATTCGTGAAATAATCAGAATTTTCTTAATCAGATGGGTTAGATGGTACTCTGTTTCATGAAATATCTACAGATTCGTTAATCAGATGGGTTAAATGGTACTCTGATTCGTTAAATAATCAGAATTTCTTAATCTGATGGGTTAGATGGTACTCTGTTTCATGAAATATCTACAGATTTATCAAACAATATTATTATTATAATGCTCGTTAACAAACATTCTGTTATTGATATTGATTCATAAAATCTACAGATTCGTTAATCAGATGGGTTAAATGGTACTTGTTTCATGAAATAATCAAAATTTTCTTAATCAGATGGGTTAAATGGTACTCTGTTTCATGAATATTTAGAATTTTTTCATTCTGATGGGCTAAATGGTACTCTGATTAATAAAATTGTTACAAATTCTTCAATCAGATGGGTTGAACAGTACTCAAAATCATTAAAATCTGAATAATATATGTTTGAGGCAATTGCACATGTAATAAAGCGAGATAACTCTGCTCTCTCTCTCTCTGCAGAGCAAATTAAACGATTATCTCCCTTACTACTACGTTTGATTTATAGACAACGAAGATATCTTGTTTTCGTTAATTATTTAGTGATTTATTTGTTCTCTGTAAGCAATTAGCTGTTAGTGAAGCAGCAATTTGTAACAGAGAGGGATATTGATGCATCTTTTGACTCTGATAACCTTAAATTCACGTCGGTTTATACAAGTGCGTTGATACAAATCAGAGTTATTTTAGCTCTAACACATGTATTTTGACCTAACGAACGATAACTCATACAGAAAATGTAATATGCGATTATTTTATGAATTATGTTTGAAAAATTGAAGTAAATTCACGCTACAGTTCTACAATAACTGATTTTATTCTATTAGTAATACAAGTCCAGAGTAATCACATGTGAGACAGTGCAAAGTTATATACTTAAATTTAACTGTATATTCATAAGAGAGCGGTGGCCGAGGTGTTAAGGCGTTTGCACGTAGATCAAGTTCTGTAGACTCTCTGTGTTTCGAGTCTCCAAAAATGCTAAAGATATATTATCTTGCATTCGGCGACGGATGCTATTTATAATTGGGGGTACGAAACCCAACAGAAAAATAATACAACTCTCCCACCATGTAACCACGTGGTGGGTGTACTTTTTGCACTCTCCATGGGGTTATCATGGAGAGAGTTGTATAAAATCTGTTGGACGCAGGTAAATCCCCCCTCCGTTGTATTCCGTCAATAGTTAAGTTTATGTTTGTTGTTAAGTTTATGTTTGTTGTTAAGTTTATGTTTGTGCTGTCTGCAAAAATCAAAATGAAAATCAAAATCATCACCATTTGTATATATTCATGTTCATACAATCATATGTTTGTGCCGTCCTCAAAAAATATAATCAAAATCATCATCATTGTATATATTCATAATCATACAATCATATGTTCATTAGGATAAGTTTATGTGTTGTGTTTGTGTAGTTAATAAAAATTACGGATCACCCTCTGAGCTTTCTAGGATGTTGTTTGACAACCTAGGGGTTCACATGCGGGTTGAGTCTGCATAAATGTGTTTCGTCTAATTTCTAATGCCCCTAAGCTTGCTAGAATGTTGTTTGACAATCTAGGAGCTCATATGGGGTTGTGTTGTGATTATGTTTTGTAAATATTTTTTATATTGAAGAAATATTTATTATATAATGAACCAAGAAAATATTAATGCTATTATTTCCGCTATAAAAAAATGCAGCATGAAGGAATAAATCTCTCTGATAATCTCGATCCTGAGAAAATATTATGCGATTATGAAATCTTGAAACAACGAAAAGCCGAGGGTAAATACACACTGACATCTGAGTACAGATTCATGAAACTGATTTATCAATTAATGCTGGTATCCTTGGCAGGAGTAAATGACAAACAGGTAAAGCTGTTTGCACCTCTTGCACGTTCGATCGAAAATATCAGATCTGAACTATCTCGTGAATACGAGAAAAAGAAGATTAAAGATAATCGTGTAATACAACTAAGAAAAATTATGTTATTTGATTCTGTCAATGACACTGAGAGCAGCGACAGTGAAGGTGTCATGATTGATTGGGAATAATTAACAGAGTCGAATTATACAGTAAAAAAAAATATTTATTTATTAAGAGTACAGAGTTATCTGATATATTCAAATATTATCGACCGATCATATTTTTTTGAATATGCAGATTTGTATGTTTTATTTGCAACAAATTGTATTGATTGTGGATGTGTGCCAAAATGTTTTGCAGCTGCACTAATTGATGGAAAAGTTATTTCTTGGCCTGTTTCTGTATTTATGGATATAACAGACCTCGAGATCTTGGGATATTTACCAGTATTTCCACGTGCAGTATTCTCTCTCTGTGTAATAGCCTGCAGGTTAGATAACCGATTATTTTTGGGATTTCCATCAATATGATCAATTACAAGTCCATCTTCGATGACCCCATAAAAACATTCGAATATGAATCTATGTGATAAATAATGTTTATCTACACTGGTATTGAATTTAAAATAACCAAATTTATTAACACTACCGACTGTTTTTTTAATCGACAGTGCCTGATTACACCATCTCGAGACGCCTCATAATTTTTAATTATGGGATGTGCCACAAATTCTTTTTGCTCCATTTATATATAATGTTATTTGTTTAAATCATTGTTTTGAAATCTGACCAGATAATCTTCTACGGATTTTATAGGAGATTTATCTGATGATGTCAAAGTATTATCTTTTTTGTCATAATATTGTTTTAATTCTCTGTATTTTTTACCGCCGCATTTTACACATAACTGAGTTTTTCCTCTGACTCCAAGACCACATTGCACACACGGTTTTGGTCCTAGATTACCATTTTTAACGCTTTGCATATGGTAGCAGCAGAATTCATTCACGCATGCTTTGTTACAAGGAGAAGTATATCCAATTTTGAGCCAAATACATCGATTCTTTGTTTGAATCATTATATATATATACTAAAATTTAATTTAAATATTTGTCTTAATTATAATAATGGAGGAATTACCCATCATTGAGCCTTCTGCAGTCTCGGCGGGAACTAGATTTCGTCTTGACAGACTATCAGAATATAAATTTAGTGTTTCGATGCAAGATCTAGCCTTAACAAATGAGGATATAACCGAACGTATCCGTGAAGCCAAGAAGGAATTTCGTGATAATGGTGCGGCTCATGTGTGGTCAACATTTAGGATCGGAAATATTATCGATACTGTAATGAATGACAAACGAGGAAGAATGATTATTAACCACCTTGATGTTCAAAAATATTTTGTTTTAATAAAATTTATTGTAAGGAAGGACGACGATACTTGGATTATTCGTGACAAGCGTGATCCAGTCCGTATGCAGTCGGGAAATAATATTGTCATCTTGAGTAATAAATCCAAACCCGGAATACTGACTGGTATTGACAAACCGTATTATGAACGAGGGTACCCTGTGACTGCGGTTGTATATGCAATATATCCGCTGAATAATAAACCTAGCGTTGCGGATCTCAAACCGATGAGACTGTCAGAGTCAAGAATAAACTGTGTAGCTGAACGAGTTACAGAACACTTCACAAATGCGATACGTGGTAATGGTTTAACAGATTTACGACGTAAAAAAATAAATACATGGGCAGAAGCAGTTAAAGATACTGGAGCATCTATTAAAGATGTTGCTGAGTTGGGAAAGCTATTAAAATTTCCAATAACAGTGAAGACGTTAACAGGAGAGATTTTATATAAATCTAAATATGAATCAAGAGGAGCTTCGATAGATATTATTGATCATAATGCACATGCATGGACTATGGCAGTAACAATATTTCCACGAGATAGAACGGTTAAATTTTATAATGGTCATATATTTGATTTTATCAAAAATATCAGTAAAAGTGACCCTGTGTCTGTTTGGTTATTTCAAAGTTCAGAATATGATCATTATGATCAGTTTGTACGGCCTGGTGGGGATATTTATCGTAGAGAATCTCTTAATGTAGAAATGAGAAATCTTGCGCTGAAATATACTTCTGACGATGTCAAAGTTAGACAATTACTGAATAATTGTTTTACCGTTCCATCGGTTGCTGCTCACTTTGCTCAGGAGAAAAATGCATGGAAACCGACACGATCAGAATTTATTGAAGATGTCCAGAAAAGTTGTATAGAATATGGACACGGTGGATTATGGAATACTAAATACAAGTATAACGACGTTATCTCAGTTGATATGGTAGCGTGTTATCCTGGAAGTTTTCTTGGATACGGAGAATGTTCTAGATACTTTAAGAGATTCGGACATCCATCACATGAAATGACCAGAGTTGCGATGAACGGACCCTTACCAGATTTTGACTTAACCGGATTCGCATATATAGAATCACTCGAGTTTACAGAAAATCTCCATCCGATTACTTATGCTTGGTTTGGAAGACATTTTTCAGAAAAATGTTGGGTTCCAATAGTACTATTACGATATATGCTTGATGCTGGAATTTTAATATCATTACAGGTGAGTGAGGCAATTATATCGTCTAGTTCACAGAAGCAAGTTTGGTTGCCAGAACCGGATAGATTTAATATCGATGATGCCAGGAGAGAATTTCCTGATCTCAATGAAGATGACATTATTTAAATTACTAATAATATACGTAAATGCAGAGATGAGCATGATGAGAAAGTTGCAAAAGATCTCGGTAGAAATATAATTGGTAAATTTACTCAAGGAGGAGCATATGGTCATAAAAGACACTGTACAAGATTGATTATGGACGATGCTGATTTCGATTTTATAATCGCTGATACAACGGAAAAAAAAACATATTTATAAGCCGATGTAATACTTATTTGTCAGACGGAACCAAACTAGGCACAATTGTGAGCTATATTGATGGTGACTCACCGCAATTTACTCATTTAAGATCTTCAAAGCTAGCCTATGTTTCGATAAATCTACTATCTATGATAAATAGATTTCCTCGTTACGCTGTCAGAGTTGCTGCGGATTCGTTCTACATAAATAAAAAATATACGGATTTGTTAAAACCGCTACTTGGTAATGGTGAATGGGGATCATGGAGAATAAAACAGGAGAATATATTTAGTTATTCTGAATCTGCCGACGTTGAAATTAAGGAAATATATTACAAAAATAATAATCAAGCATCAAAGTCATCAGCACCATCTGTATATGATCCTGTGGCTAGACATAAGACTGTTTATCTTAATGGATGTGGTGGTTCAGGTAAAACAACTCGTGCGATTAAATTATTCCTGAACAACCATTCAGATACAATTGTTTTGACACCGACACATAAACTCGCCAGAGAAATAAAAGAACGAGGAGTAAAATCATGTACATACTATAGTTTCTTCAGATGGTGCGGAGACACATGGACTTCTGAGCGAATGGGTGAGAAATATATACCTAAATATATTAACTGGGACGAGGTAGACACGGTGTCGTTAGAAATATTAAAAACATTTCTTGATTGGTTATTAACAAAGAATACTGCTGTAATTATGTGTGGCGATCATGGTCAACCACCACCCTTTATTGGACAGTCACCACATGAATGGCTGAAGAATAATGTAGATTATTATGAAGAAATAAATGATGACCATAGAACTATTGATGAACCGCTGAAAGAACTTAAAAGGTTAATTAGACTACAGTCAGATAAAATACAATGTGAGATAATGCGTAAAGTAATTCCAGAAACTACTATGAATGATTTTTTGAGCTTATGGAGACCTGCTGATTTGATAGTCGCAAGTAGAAAGATAGTTCGTGATAAACTACAGGAGAAATTATTTACGTTACATAAAGAAAAGTTTTCAGATCTACCTGTACCATTATGTTATCGCCCAACAGATACTCGACGACAGAATATTGAAGCTGAAATTCCTGGCGGTGGGATACAAAATCTTGTCTTGAATGATATTGTTTTGGTTGCTGTTGATGTTGTTGGGAATGCGCTGAGTATGGATAAATCACCGTAGACGTTAGGATACGCTATAACGATTCATTCGTCACAGGGATTAACTATTTCTGATACAAATATCTGGATTATAGATGATCGGATCGAATGGTTAAATTTAGTCTATCTCGCAGTATCTCGTGTCAGGAGAATATCTCAACTACATAGGGTTATTATGAATTTTACAGAAAATAATGATCAAACTGTTAGTAATGACGTAATAAGAAAAAACTATCTGGTTATAAACAATGTGACAAAAAAAAAATAATCGTGATTTTGATATCGATACTGAGTTTATTATAACACTAAAACAACAACAAAGCAATCATTGTGCAAGCTGTAACGCAGTAATGTTATGGCAATATTCGAATAATAATCCACGACAATTTACCGTAGACAGAATTAATAGTGATCTTGGTCATACACGTGATAATGTGATGCTGACCTGTCTTGAATGTAATCGACGTAGAGGTGCTAATTTACATAAGTGAAGGTGGTGGTAATTGTGTGTCTTTAGGAATTACCTGTAATTGTTCACGCACAAATCCACGTTGAGGAGCAGTAGAATCCAGTCTGTAGATTGCAGGTCTACCAGTGGATCTAACCACGCTAGAAATTGTATGTGTAGTCACACTCCAGATAGGATCAGTTGCTCTTTTCTTACCACCTTCAAGTTCACCAGGTTCGTATAAATACCTGACAGTCACTTTACCTAATACTGGTTGAGAGGAAGATTCACGTCGTTGTATTGGTATATATTTTTTTGTGATTGCATTAGAAGGTTTCATAGAAGTTGCACGAGTAATTTCATTATTTAACGCAGCTATCACACTTGGTAATCTTGCAACCCATTCACGAGATCTCTCCATGGACTTAAAGTCAGTGGATATTTCCTTTGCATATTGATATCCAAATAACCGCTCAGCAAGTGTTCGATTAAATCGTTCAACGATTGCCTGATCACGATGAATTTCAGTGTGTCCTTGTCTGATTTTAACGTTATGTTTATTCATCAACGATATTACTGCACCAAGAAATTCTTTGCCAGGATCAACTTGTAATAATTGTGGCCATCGTAGACCACCACGTTGATAAATTCTCTCAAACGCAGATGCAACTTCAGATGCTGTTTTTGTTGATAATGGTTCCGCTTCTTTATATCTACTTGCAACGTCAACGACAGTCAATGCGTATTTGTACGTGCGTGATTGACGTCTACGTGTTTTAATAGTATCGTGTGGTAAAAATAAAATATCTGCTTGATGAACTTCGTTAGGGGTGCTGACATCAAAATGTGCGTCCTGAATTTTTTTAGGTGGTGGTAGATAAATTTGCCATATTGCCTGTCGTGCTAACCACGCTGCAGCAACAGAACGTGAGACTTTTGCTGCTTCAGCAAGTTTAGTAATCGCTGATCCGCCTCTCCAATATCCTCTTGGGCTATAATAAATAGACTCCATTATAATAGTTATATAATTATTTACCAGCCCCTAGAATTATTTTACCTTTCATGGCAGTTTTTACTAGAAAACTAGAGAGTTTTTCTCTGACAGATTTATTGGGTATAGAATTTAACGCATGAATCAATTTCACATCTGCGAGATGCCGTTGTTGTAAATCTTTACTTTTATACGCAACGTCATGAACATGACACGCTTGATCAATCTTATTTATTGGATACTCTCCTGCTCTTAGTTGATCTTGATCATCAAGTCGGATATCAAGTCGAGTTCCAGGACCACAATAATTATATCCAGGAAGATGTTTCTCACCGGGGTATTTAGCCCATGGAGTTCCTGGTAATTTCCCTAATGAAGCGGCGATATCTCCACCTGTCTTTGATGAAATAAATTTATATTTTTTTGTACCACATTTCACGCACTTGCCTGTAATTGAACGTCTTTTATTCTTCGTTGTTATTGTTGTTAATTCGGCAGTAGGTGTAGGTACTCTACATCGAACGCAATATAAGTCCATGTTATTTATTATATGGATATAATTGACTTTTCTGCGACACAAAAACAGGAACCAGTAAAGCATCATCCAGCGTTACCGAATTCTATCAGAATGATTATAATAGGCCCATCTGGATCAGGCAAAACACAATTATTACTTAATCTAATAATGCGATGGCTCAAGTGGGATAAATTATATTTGGTAGCACCATCTGTAGATGTTCAACGGTGTTACGAAGTACTTAAAGATTTTAATGAAAATGCAAAATTGCTGAATGAAGACGGTAATGATGTTGTTGACTTTATTACCGATATTGATGAAGCCCCATCTGTAGATGACCTAGATGGATTTATTAATAATTTAGTGGTGTACGATGACGTTATGTTAGATAAACAATCAAATCCAGCTCGTATATTTTCTCGAGGTAGACATAAAAATACTGACGCGATTTATGTTACTCAGCGATATACACAAATTCCAAAAGTGATCAGAGACAACTGCAATATTTTAGTCGTGTTTAATGGAGTAGATAATTATACCTTACAAAATATTTATTATACTTGGTGTGCAGGGGATATGGATATGATTAAGTTTAAAAACTTCTTTTCAAAAGCACAAGCAGTTCCGTTCGGATTTATAACAATAAATCTACATGACCCAAGATCCAGATATCGTATAGGTCTAGATAAAATCTTTGGTTTATTATAGCAGCAGGAAGGGTGAAAACAAACAAAATTGAGTGACCCGGCGAGTAAACGAAACACACTATAAAATAAAAACAAAGAGTCAACAATAAAATAACAAAAATGAGCTAACCCAAACGATTTATTATCCGTTTTCAACAATACAGAAATAGGCTCGGTTAGAAGGTTCGGTTTAGAGTTATTGACATTGTTTTTTCAGCCTTCGTAGGAACCTTATGTTTTAGACAAATGACGATTCAGACAAGTGGTCTGTTCACCCTTCCTGCTGCTAAAGTGTATAGTTATATTAAGAAAAGCCCTCTTTCTAAAAATAGATGCATTCGCAATGTGCAATACGTGTTCTTGGATGTTTCGGTTGGCGAAAAAAGGGTCCAGTTTAGTTATATATCGACTTTAGTGCTTCATTGTGTTGTCTATGAATAGTTACGTTTTATCGGGAACAAGGAAATCAGGACGAAGACTATGGTTTGAAGTCACTTGTGCATTTATTCCTATGTACATGTATTAGGGGTTGTTTCAAAGAATGCTAGAAATCTTTTTGACTGCAATTTTACGCAAAACTTGTAGAAAATAAAATAATTAAGTTGTAGTTTATTAAGCATTTTTACCAACTTGCAATTACAAGACTCTAATCTTGTTACTGCTATCAGTTAAAATTAATTACAGTGTATAGTTTCTGATGTGCTTTTTAAGTCATATGACCAAAACACACTGCATTTACCTCAATCCAAACACACATATACCACAAGTATGAATAGAATGGGTATGAATATAATAATTTTTATACACATACAAAATGTGTTGATGATAAACATATTACACATATTTTTCAACTTCAAAATAAGGCATTGCTTAAAACTGTTAAAAGCATACTGAGAAATAGAGCACATAATTAAAATAAGATAATGCAGCTGTGTATGTGTATATATATATATATATATATATATATATATATATATATATATATATATATATATATATATATATATATATATATCGTGTTTCTTGCTTTGGTCTCACTTCTCCTCGTTTAGCCTCCACCTCTCCCTGTTTAGCTCCTACTTCTCCTTGTTCTGACCAAAAGGAGAAGTCACTTCTCCCTAAAATTTAAGTCTAGCTTGACCCCTGGGTGAGTGGGAATATTTGTGTAGAAGCTGAATGGTGTCTTTTTTTAAAAGTCACCCATGACATAAAAAACCATAGCCATGCATTTAGTTGCATAAAAAATGTAAACCTGGAACATAGAGTTCCAAAACAAAAATGAAAATTTCATTTTATGAAAAAGCAGACATTTACACCAAGAAATTAGATTATATAAATATAATGTTACTCGTTATACTAAAATTATTATAAAAGGTTATTAAAATTTTTAGATTTATTGTCAGTAATATATTTTTAGGCCAGACTTGATATACATGACTGTGAAAATTATGGAGATACCAAAAGTTAGGCTGTATACTTTGAGTGTGATTCTCATCAAGAGACACTAGTATACAAATTAAAAGTATATTTGAAGAAGAGGTTAAAGTTAAACCATTTTGCAGAATTTAGATCAAAAGAAACCCAAATCATGTAATTTTCTTTGTGTTTATCAATATGAAAATTTAAAAACATACCAGTCATAAATATTTATTAAGAACCACTTCTATGCCAGTTCCTTCTGTATCAGATTCCATATTTTAACACTTGTCTATACTTCAAGAACTGTGCTGAAAATAATGGTTAGATGTTTTTATTTTTTTATTTCATTTTCATAGTATGAACATTGACCAAAAATAATTTGTCCTAACTTAATTTTAAAAGGGCCATTTGCTAATTTGTGATTTCAGATCAATGTATATATCTACAAAAACACTTAACGAACATGCTTTGTTTTAAGTGTGTGTGTGTGTGTGTGTGTGTGTGTGTGTGTGTGTGTGTGTGTGTGATATGGATTTTTAACAATTTTTCAGTCATATCACTACGATGTCTCCAGTGTGGTAGTTGATAGTGTTGTCCAGCACTGGGGCACCATGCCGCATACATGTAGTATCATGTCCCACCCCAGTCACATTATCCTGACACCAGGCCGACCAGTCCTAATACTAACCTCTTAATGCTGAGTGCCTAGCGAGGCAGCTGTTTTAAGAGTAACATATAATTTAAAATTGTGTATGACTCAAGATTATGGTATTTCTTGAAAACATTTTATGGGGTTTTTGCTAGAAAGGCAGTTTGTTTGCATGTTCACAGGACGTTTTCTCTCCATATGTAGGAAAAATGTGCCAATTTCAGCTTGAAATACATGAGATAGAGAATTTGCAAATGGCAATCAAATACCAGTATTAAAAATGGTGGATGGTGTAAGTGGTTTTTATGCTTCCTGTGAATTTATTTCAAATTATATCATACAGATGAGTTCACTTTTGAAAAATCATTACAGTGTTGCTACTATAAAAACTTTCTATATGACGTCACTTTAATGCCCTGCCAAATTGTAGAGAGCAGAGCCCCTTGCAATGCAGCCATTGCTGTTAATATTTTCATATTTTCATGTTTTGTATTTTTTCTTCACATTATTTTTACTCAATCATAATACATTGGAAGCATATCCACTGACTCACAAATCTGGCTCATCCAAGTTAATGATGATGTTAACCATGTCTTTTGGCTTGCTTTGGCAACAAAAGTGCTTAAAGGTCATCATGTTTAGTGGAGGTCAAACTAGAGTTGTCTCCCCTTGGATTGGGAGCTTAAAGCAAAATCCCATGTCATCATTTACTACGTCTTCTTGTGCTTGACAGCATGATCTCTCTCTTGACACTTAAATACTGAATTCGCATGTGCATCGTTACCAGTTGAGAGATTCTTTGGAGTTTTCTCACCTCAGAGAAGTGCACTTGATCGATTTTTCTGTTTAAATCTGTTCTATGTTTAATGCAGATAAATATTTTGCACTTCAGTTGTCAGACTGTCAAAAGCTAATTGATGCCATCTTAATTGCCTGCCCTAGTACTTGCTATTCAACTCATTACTTGATCATTTTGTTATATCAAATAATTATTTATTCCATGATAATAAGGTCACTTATAATTTTCTCTGGCATTTTTCTTAATTCATAGTGCCCATTTCACAGAGGTTCAGCATGATACTTGAATGGTTTCATTGTTTTGTTTTCTCCAATTACAAGTATCGAGAACAATGTGCAGTTTTAAGCACCCTACGTGTATAAATTGTATCGGGTGCAATTCAAACCATACAAACAATATGTATGCATGGTGGTCAGAAGATAGGTGGGCAAGCTTCTGGAACTGGGCATAGTGATATATTTTGCCAGTTTACAAAGTCCAGCTTCAAGAAACAGACAGTGCCAGGCATTTGGCAATGATAGTTCCAGCCTCTCCACCCCCAGATGCCAAACAATACAGGCACTGGAATTGGTGAACCCTTTTACTTCAACCAGTACTGGATCCATGGTAGTATTACAGACTGGTACTGGACATCACCAGTCCAGTCTTGGTCACAACGTGGTATTGGATACAGTGAAGTGCAATCCTTGGATGCTTGGTACTAGTCCTGGACCATTGATGATACACACAGTGAATGCCAGCAGATAACCATGTCCCAGTATGAATGGAACCAGTTTTGTTCACTGTTCCTAACAACCTGCTTTGCCAACTTAGTCATTGCACCCATCACAGGAGGCATCCCTCTGTCATTCCATCTCTCTGAGTCCAAAAACTCGAGCTCACAAGTGCCAACTTCTGATCCAAAAATGTCCAGAGAAGACTCTGTCTTCTGAGGATCAGTCAAAGAAATGTTCCAGTTCTTCTGCAGTTCTGTCTACTTCTTCTAGCTCGGTCAGTGGCACCCTAAAGATTTGTTCATCCATCAGTCCTTTGAAGCAAGAGAAACTAGCAATCCTTCAAACAACTCCTACAGTCTGGTCGAGTTGCTGGCATACATTATTTTGAAAAGTAGCGTAAGACCCAAATGTCAACAGACCTTTCTTCTCGCACAGATGAGTCGTATACAATTTCTTCCTAGCTTTCTATTGAAGTCTCAGCTGTTGACAGAGATGCCATGTCCATGTTAGGTTAAAACCTTGACCTGTGCATTAGGACCAGAAGTTCTTCCTAGACATGCAACTAGTTCAAAATATCATAGCAATATGATCCGTGTTCACTTTCGTTTTAATGGCAGGTTTTCAGCAGTCATAACACAGCCCAAACCATTCCACTAAGAATCCCACCAACAGTAATGCATGAGGGTCATTTTTTTTTTTTTGTATGGTATGGTTCTTGTGCCTAACTGGGCAGTTCTTCACTTACTCTCCGGTGCCATAGCTGTGACCTAAATTAAGATTTCAAGAAAAGAAATGAGTTTGTATCCATGTCCACTCTCTTGAAAGAACATCACAAAAACTATTCTCAGATCACAATTGCTTTCTTCCAACCTCCTTTTCCATGATCACATCAAGGAAGACATTAAAACTCTTGCATACCAACCCTCATTTCATAGGAGAGGTCCTGCCAGGACACTCAACATCACACTAAGAGAGGAAACCTCATCCAAGCCTTTTCCTTCAGAGAGGACCCAGTTTCCAATGGTCACTGATGACAGGACAAGGAGAAGAAGGGTACAATTTTGACCCAACTTCTCTCACAGTCAACCATCCCACAGAAAATGAAACCATTCTCACTCTGCCACATCCAGATGCAGGGAAGAATTGAATACTTTGTCATGGAATGGCAAGGACACTGCCCTGAAAACAAATGGGTCTTGCAAATCATCTTGGAGGGACTCCAAACAGATGTTTCAAGAGACCTTACAAAGCTGACATTTTGCAGCAAGAAATGTACATTCTCCTTATGAAAAGAGCAGTAGAGATTGTTCACATAGCAAAAACTAGTAGTGATTTTACTCTAGACTTTTACTGGTTCTTGGCACCAATGCAGGCTTTGTCTGGTCATACATCTAAGTGCTTTCAGAAACTATCCACTTAGGTACCAAGTTCAGAATGGTGAGTCCAAGATGGGTTCTTTACACCATTCAGGATGGAGATTTCACGGTAAACCTAGATCTCCTAGATGGATGCCTTCATATACACATTCAAAGATCTTTTTGAAAATTCTCAGGTTCATATACAGGGACACCATATACCAGTTCATGGTGCTCCCTTTTAGTTTAAATATTGTCTCCTGGTTCTTCAGAAGAATCATTAAGAGAGTTGTGTCACACTTCCAAGCCACCTTCATGCCCTCTTCCAGGAATGGTCCTTTAAAATCATCTTGGTATTGTCTACCATTTGTTCACAGAATTGATTTTCAGACCAGGAATTCCTTCTTGGGTCTTAATGCAGTGACGAATCTCTTTGTCCTGGATCACCAGTTCATGAGACTCCTGCAAATTATCCTTCTATCCCAGTGGTGGCTGGAAATTTGCCCACTTGACCAAATGGTAAAAGTTTCAGATTATACGAGGACCCATATCAGCAAATGGAAAGACCATACTTGGTTTATGGCATGCATGCAGGATCAACACAAGAAATCACAATCTGCACATACACCAGCATGACAGACTGGGGTGCCACAAAGTAAGCAGGGTGTGTCCTCTTCAGAATTGATCTGTACATCTGTCTCTTGGCACATTTAAGGCATAGTGAATGCCTTTCAGACATGGCAGGAGACACTGGAAAGGCATTCTCGTTATATCTGATAACTCTGCTGTTGTCAGTAAATCCAAAGGCAATGGGGTACCAAGTTCCCAGACGTATGCCTTCTGGTTCACAGGTGATGGCATCATCAACAAATTAACATACAAGACTGTCTCATCACATACAGGCTTGTGTCCTAGTAGGCTCACAGTTCTGAAAGAAGCATCTGTTTCACACCAAATGGTCTGTTTGCCTCTTGGTTGTCAGTTGAATGGGTGACCATTGGTGCCAACCCATTATAAATCTATATACGATATTGAATGGAATCTTCTCGATCTTTGCCTCAGCAGTACTTGGATCCAACAGCCTGGGTAGTCACTGAATTGGAATGGTCTAGATGTGTACCCCTCTATGCCAACCATTCTGATTCATAAAGCTTTAGAATCAGAGCGTCATCTAATCCTAATTGCTTCCCATGCATGGGAAGAATAAAAGTGCAGCAACCTCATATCTTTCCCTGCTTATTGTAGTACCCCGAGCATCAGTATCCCCACATATAAAAGCATATACATATATAAAGCCTCACTGTATCTCATTCTTTCTTCTTGTAACCCTGGCAACAGTTTATATGGCATTTCAAAGCACTGGACTCCTAAGGGGGATAACTTTATTACATGTACATTATTTTGTACTTCTTGGTTTTAAGTTTTTGCATTCAGCTCAGAGTTTTGGTACCCTGCATACATATTGTTATACCTGGAGCCATAAAACTTGGTAAGGTTTTGGTTTTATGGGTTTAACGCCAATTTTCACCACATGATAAGCTGTACATGGCCAGTATATCTGGTGGAGGAAGAACCCAGGGAAACCCACAGGAAGAACCACCGACCAACTGGAACTTGATTAGGACATGCATCTTGATGAGTGCTACATCCTTATTACAAGTTGGTCATTGTGACCCATATGACCTACTTTTTCACTTTACTGATTTTAGTTGAACTTCGGGTTTTAAGTTTATTTCTCAAAATCTTTTCATAAATAAAATTTGATGATTGTACATATTTCTGTTCATACCACACCCTTAGAACAAAGAAGATCACAATGACTTACATTTCATTGGCTTAGATTAAGTTTTTGCATTGAGTTTATGATCACAGGTTTTTGCACCCTGCACACATGCCGGTATTGAAATAGTATAGGCAAAGTATCATCCCACCAACTAATTACCATATCCTCCACCCTACAGATTTTTTGAAAAATAGCTAGCCGCCTTTAAAAAATCGGTAATTTTTTTTTACCACAAAACTGTATCTTTTTTTTTTACCATAGAACTATATCCACCATCCAAAAATTACCAGCATTACCCATCCACAGAACCTGGTCCTTTATCAAAATTAAACATTACTGAAATTATTGTGCAGATATTTGAGTAAGAAGATTGTGGCTACATGACCATATGATCCGTTAGACACTTAAACTTAGTACACCACACTTAGAGCACAGGCTACTGTGCCATACTCTCATACAAATATTTTTAAAGAGCTAACATGACCATCAGTATGTTGCCTCCAAAATTTTGTGAGGAGAGTGAACAGGTTCATGGATAAAGTAGATGTCAATGATTTAGTTCAGGTATGAAAATTTGTGACATTTAAATAATGAACATAAAATTTTAAAAATAACAAACCTGTCTTATTCTTGTTCTACAACTTACTTTAACACTTCAATTAGCTGAGAAATGAACATGTAGAGAGATAAAAAAAAATCTGTTATGCAGATAGCTATTTCACATACAAGCCATTAGACAGTTTATACATTCACTTTAATATTTTACAATGATTTTCCAGTTAGCAACTACAGAACACAGTGTGATAAAAAGTTCTTGCAGAATCAGTTTTAATTGGGCAGTATGGATAGCAGCAGCCAGTTTTGAAATACCATGTTGACATTTAACAGATAAAAGTGCACCAGAATTAGTGAAATCAACTTATACATTTTTCATATGTACTTTCAGATATGAAATCTTGCCCCAATGTTGAGTACACTGCTTTTAACTCAACAAAAAACAGTGTAAATCTTAAACAATTTAAAATGCTTGTAATCTGTTATAACTTTAATAATGATGAATTGTGATACATCAATAGAAAAATGATACATCAATAGAAAAATAAAGTCTCACATGGCAATTGACCAGAAAAGCATAATACTCTATATTGGGGGTTTTGGAGACCACACTTGCTGATGTGTTAGATGTTAATGAATGTCATTATGGATATGGAGCTGGAACAGTTGAATACTGGAAAAGAATTGTCAGATGATGAAATGAACTCCATGATTATGGCAAAGCCTGGACAAAACACAAGTGATGACAAATTAGGAAGAACTTGCTTCTTTGAATACATTCCATGATCGCATTAACATTAGGGAAAAAAGGCCAGTTTGCTCCAAAAGTCAAACTTCCTGAAAAAAGATGAAACTTTTTTCCCCTTCTGTCTATGTACTACATAGACAGTGGAAGAAGCTCTTATCCATTACCTCCCTTTGACTACCAGCAGATGTTGCTATTATTAAGCTTTAGCTTTGTACTGGCAAGTATTGTTTTTAAAACTCCAGAAAATCCTATTTACCCGTACATGAATTCTGGAATTATAAATGTAGTACTACATGTGGCAAATATTAGTTCTGATATTTTATTAATATTTATGTGAATTTTTTACATTGTGACCTCATGTTTAAAAATATTAATGTCAATTCATGTTGGCTGATAGTAATGCATATTGCATATATATTGACATTTGTTTCTATAATGAGTGTTGATAGGGTGAGATATATACTACAACTGGGGTACATCTTTTGAGAGTCAATCCAGATCCTGTATTGGTGTATTTCTCCAACGTCTCAAGAATATTTTCAATGTCTTTATTAATTTCATCATTCATAGCACTGGTGTCGCTACAGTTAGGATTGTACGAGCACGCCTGTGAATCCATGGTGTAGTAGTTTCAAATCCATCCTTGTTGTGACTTAGCTGCATAACCAGATGCTTATTAAGGATAATATCTGCTTTAACTCCAGAGTGGCCAAAGTTTTTTTTAACACCGATGTGATTCCAGGAATTATATTTGTTAACAGTTGTCAAGCATCTTTACCTGGTTTGTATGTGCTTGGGATAATTGCCACATGATTTTCTAACTCACCACTACGTGTAGGAGATTTGAATTCAGATACTTGTGATTGATGTGCTTTTGCGTGAACATACTCAGCAGCTTTGGTAGCAATAGCAGGTGCAATACAATTTGTTCATCCTTAATGCAACAGTGTTGTTCATCCTCAACACCATGGTGGTTTTGTTCCAATATATCTGATATCACATGTATAACCTGTTTTCTCACACCTCTTTTTATTTGTATATTACACTCATGCAAATTGTTTCAGCTGTTGTACGATTGGTGCATTGGCAACTGATGGTGAATTTGTGACCTGCTGTGGTGTAGGTTGATTCAGTGCAAGTATTGGTCTCAATAATTCAATTATGTCAGCTTTTCGCATACAACTTGGTATTTGCATTCCATGGTGTTGTGTGATTTGCTTTAACTGAACCATGGTAGGCATGCTCATATAAGGAAAAAGGCTTCTCTAATTAAAAAGTCCATCAAGAACTTGTTTTAGTTTTGTATTTTACCAGGATCAGACACAGCAATTGCTTTAATCCTATGCTATTTTTTCGTTTATTTCTCATCTCTTCTGTGCAGTCACAGGTGTTTGTGCAATCACAAGTATCTGTACGGTCACAAGTGCCTGTTTTACATGCCTGATAATATTCACAAACAGATCCACGTGGCCCACAAAATCAATTACATGATTTGACTCTGATGCCACATTTAAGACATGGTTCAGTACCTGCACCAGTATGTTAGCATGAGTTTTATAGTATTCAGTGATATATTCTACTACCAATTTAATATTTTTCAGGACAGATGCCTTTGCATTTGTTGTATCCCAATGCAATTGAGCTTGTTTGTTTTTTTTTAAATTGGAAAATCCACATCACCAGACTCGCAAGCATCTCTCATATTTTTCAACCATATCGAGTTGGGATGCCATTTGCCACCATTTTATTTCCTCCTCCACATCAAAAATGGTACTCTGATTTCAAGGCTAGGTGGATAGAGAACCTGACAGAATCCATTACATGACTTTATGGACTCAAAATTTTAAATCAGGCTTTCTTAAATGAAAAAACTTGTTCTTTTTGGTATCAGCGGCAAATGTTGCCAATGTAGATATAAAGTCATCTGCAAACATGGACAAGTTAAATTCCATGCTACTATGTGCCCAAAGAAGCTCAAATGACCCATCACTGAGTATTACGCGAACTCAAGTACGACCAGACTTGGTAAATTGGTATGCAATAACATTAAGTATCATGGAGCACTGGTAAATTTCCTCAATAATTTTTGGTCCATTGCTTTTAGTAATAGCTTCTGAAATTGCTTTCGGTACTGGCACTGCTCCTCATCTGCTTCTTTGTAATCCAATTCATAGATATACTTACGATTTACAAGTTCGGATCCATTCCTATATAATAGCCCAAAACCATCTCTTTAATAGATCTGCTCTTGGATGTCTTCACCATTACGGCTAGAACAGTCGTTAAAATCGTCAAACATTTCATATGCTTCACACATAGTGGGCGATTTAGTCAGACTCGACTTTTTCTTGCACTATATTATATAAATTCTTCTTTTTCTCTTCACAAACTTGTCCTAGTTTATTCCATTTTTAAGGTCACTCCCAAGTTAATCAAGTTATGATTGTGTTAATGATATGTCTCTAAAATGCATATAACATTTTGAGCTTCTTTGATAAAATTTTTCATTCTCAAGTTAATCAAGTTATGATTGTGTTAATGATTTGTCTCTAAAATGCATATAACATTTTGAGCTTCTTTGATAAAATTTTTCATTCCCAAGTTAATCAAGTTATGATTGTGTTAATGATTTGTCTCTAAAATGCATACAACATTTTGAGCTTCTTTGATAAAATTTTTCATTCCCAAGGTAATCAAGTTATGATTGTGTTAATGATTTGTCTCTAAAATGCATATAACATTTTGAGCTTCTTTGATAAATTTGTATGATGCATTCAGATGATACAGCAAGTCTTTTTGCCACATACTTTAAATCCCCGTCATTTGGTAAGTTAGTGACATTTCTAGAGACCTCAATAAACGTTATGTTAGTGCCATTTCTAGAGACCTCAATAAACTTCTTCAAAACATTTTCTGAGTCAATCTGATAATTTGCCATTATATACCACAGTATTTCTTTAATATAAAAGGATATTTCTCCGTCCGAGCTGTGCTTTATGAATAAGTACTTTGAAATTTTGGCAAGCAACTAATTGTAAGTCGTTCATGTGATGTTTTATGGTCAACTAATGTGTGCAGTCCATATCAGTTTCAGATACGGTTCAAAGATTATGTGTGCCACATATCTGTTACATAAGTTGACCTAACTTTCATCAGATAGACTTTCACTTTTCACATTCACCAGCTAGACTTGGTGCTGACTCGAACCAGGAATGTTGTGTCCAGTAGTATGGCACTTTAGCTCTCATGACCATTGTTCTGTGTTGAGACTAAATGAAAACCATTTGGTGTTAAGAATATTTTTTTAATACATGTCATGGGCCCTTCCCATATCAGCTAATACATAAAAATATGCCACTACTATTTATGCATATCCACAGCCTCTTGTAATGGTAACACAGATAGTAATTTTAGAACTGGATATTTCCAGTGCATTCACTAAAAATATTTCAGTTATTTTTCTATCTTAGCAAAGCTGTTCTAACTAGGTGCAGACTAAATCAAAATAGCTTATCTCTCTCTGAATTTAAGGCATGTAAGATTGACTGTTTTGATAAAATCTGCATCAGTTTTAACTGAATGATTTAATCATTCAGCGCGCTTATAGCCTGGAAGTATTCATCCTGCAATGGCTGCCAGCCACTGATTTATAATGATATTGTACACAGGCTTAAGAACGTGTATTATTAATGCCAATCACCCACTGGTTGCACATTGTATGTAGCTTGCTTGCCAAGTCATGGGGGGGGGAGGGGTAGAGGCTGTGGTGCCTAGTCATGACCCAAAAGGGCAAAAAAAACAACCCAAAACAGACAATCTGACAGTGTTACTGTAGATCTCAGATAAAGCAAGCATCAGCATTTAAGATTTTCAGGCTGATCCATACTCCATTTTGAGCCATAAACCCATATAAGGCACAAATAAGTCTTTAAGAAAATGTTTATATCAAACTGCAACAGAATATGCTCAATGGTTCTTGAGCTGTCCCAGTCAGGACGGCTCCAGTGGTCTAGTGGTTAGAGTGTCTGCCTCGGATGCGGGTTTGAACCCCGGCCGAGCCGTACCAAAGACTTTAAAAAATGGTACAAACAGCTGCCTTGGTTGGTGCACAGCATTAAGAGGTTAGTGTTGGGACTGGTTGGCCTGGTGTCAAAATAATGTGACTGGGTGGGACATCATGCTACATGTCTGCAGCATGATGCCCCAGTGCTAGACATCACTATAAACAGCCTCGCTGCAGACATTGTAGCAATAGGACTGAAAAATTGTTAAAGCTATGTTAAAAATCCAAATCACACAAACACGGAGCTGTCCCAGTTACAAACAACATCATATGTGAAGATATGGAGTTCCTGTTGAAGGCCACAACCCCATCAAAAGTAGAGTTCATGAGAAAAATATAAATCAAATCATGAACCATGCAACAATGTTCATACCAAATCGCATCAGAATTTGTTAAATGTTTCCCCAAGATAAGCTGGTTACAAGAATCTGCTGTGATGGTGATGTAATACTGATGGAGAGAGGGCAATAACTCAAAATTGGAGCAGAAAAGTCTAAACTATTAAAATGCATCAACATGCTACAGGTAATTCACATACTAAATGACATCTAATTATATGTAAGGGTTGCAGAGCTATGCTGGTTATGAACTGTGATTGAAGGGCAGATGGTGGGATGAATGGATGGATAGAGCTAAGCTGGTAATAATTAACATCAAAAGTGAGTGTGTGTATGTGTGATTTGGATTTTTAATGTAGCTTTAACAATTTTTTAGTCGTATCACTATGATGTCTGCAGTGTGGCAGTTTATAGTGATGTCTAGCACTGGGGCATCATGCCACAGATATGTACCATGATGTCCCACCCAGTCACATTATCCTGACACCATGCCCACCAGTCCCAACACAAACCTCTTAATGCTGAGCACCTAGCGAGGCAGCTGTTAGTACCATTTTTATAAGTCTTTGGTATGACTTGGCCGGGGTTCGAACCCACAACCTCCCACATCCAAGGCGGACACTCTAACCACTAGGCCACCAGAGCAGTAAAATCTAAAGTGAAAATATGAAGTTAATTATCAAAGGCCATATTTCAAATCAAAACTGAATTAAGCAAAAATACACAAAAAACTCATCTTGGGCTATGAGGCAATATAACACACCAAACTGCATCAGAATATGTTCAATGGTTCCTGGTCTGTACTGGTTAAAAGGCTCCCCTATAGTGGCAATTTAATATTGATGGAAAAAGGGCTTCTCTAAAGACTACACTTTTGACTACACTTTACATCAATGGCAACCAATTACAAGTTAGGATTCCTGAGCTAGCTGGTTAGAGGAATTTTGAGTTTACAGACAGAAGGAAAGTTGGAGGGACAGGAAATATAGTTACTATAGGCCTCACATATCTCTTTGTGGGGATGTAAAAGAAACAAAACATGGGTATTTAGCACTGAAAGCCATTAAGTTTCACATTTAGTTAAGTTTCTCTTGTACACTATAATGTTGCATTCAAATTTCATGAAAACATTTTTGTTTTAAAAATCATCAACCAAAGCATACAACTGTCAAGACAATGTATGTGTGTATGTATGTATGTATGTATGTATGTATGTTTATGTATGTCAACATAATAACAGCAGTATTGTGCCAATTAAATTTATAAAAATGTAAAAATTAAGAATTTCACACATTTTAGGAAAATAAACCCTTCCAAATAAATGTAAACATGAAGTACAAAGACATAAAATGTAAACATATTAAAGTCTGTAAAATATATATAAAATAAAGGACAAATATCCTTAAATTACATGTTCAAAATTTGTGACAAACTACATTCCCTCAAATATTTCAAGATTTTCTCAGGTGGTATATCAACACAACATTTCTTGAGTTCACATCAGAAAATGTCTCTGTCACTGGGTGGGAGTTGATACAATCAACAAGAATGTGTTCGATGTACTAGATGAAGCAATGCTAAGGTATTATAAAATATTGAGACAATGTACCAGTCTGAAACAAAATAAGAAAACCTAATGAAAATGTATCATTCTGAAAACAGAATATGAAAACCCCAATGAAAATGTATCAATCTGAAAACAGAATATGAAAACCCAATTAAAATGTACCAATCAGAAAACAGAATATGAAAACCCAATGAAAACAATTCAAAGCAGTTATTCTTGCAAGCAAATGCTTCTCTCTAATCTTTGAATCAGGAATCATTTGTATATCTTAAGTTTTTTTCCCCTGGTGATCCAATTTACAAATCATCCTGAACATTCTTAGTTAATGTGTGAAGTGTTGGTTTGTTCAAAAAATTTAGGAACAGGGCTTAAATCCAAAAGACTGACAACAAAATACATAAATACATCAAAATTGTAACCGTGATTTACATCTGTTGAATTTTCTTCACAGATATGACAAGAGATGTACCATGAAACCAAATGCCTAATACAGTATATTGACAGTTTATTTTTGCAGAAGAACAAGAATCTGGAAAGTCTGTACTGTTGTAGCTCTTTATTAAGGAAAAGGTAACAAAAAATTACAAAATTAATGTTTAGAAATATATGCATACTCTTTACAAAGTATACTAACCTGCACTATTAATGCAAAATAAACCTATGGCACTATTAGTGCAAAATAAACCTATGGCTTCATGGTGCTTTAACCTAATGCAGAAAAGACAAAAGTTTTCACACAAACAAGTTCCAATATGATTAATCCTATAAAAATCATCAGAACAATAACATATTTTAAGATATATCAAGACAGAATACTGAAGCAACAGACTGAAAAAAAGCCCATTAAGCTTATAAAAAATTTATCTTAGATGATCTGACAAATCATTTATTTTCCAGTCTGAATGAAAAACAACAAAGTCAACAGGAACCAGTTAGACAACTTGTTTCTGATTTATTTGCCAAGTATATATTTTTGACTATGTCAATAAAATATGACTAAACCAACACAAAAAACATAAGAAAAGCTAAACAAGATAACAGCTACAAAATAAGTGTGTCAGGAAGTAATAAATGTTACTTGCTCATCGCTACAAACAGTATTCTTCAAATAATTTAGAAAAAATTTCAGCACAAATACAAAACAATATATAATCAAAACTTTTTACATGTGTGAGATATAGATACTGATATACAAGTTTGCATGTAATCATCCGGGAAAATTCTCAGTTGTAAACATATGACTTGAAAACAGAATGAATGTATGTTTTGGCATGTTTTAAAATATTTTGATAACCAAGAACAGTTTAAATGCAAACAAAAATTCAAAAAGGATTCAGACTGTGTATACTGTATTGTACATAACATGTACCCAGTTGTGAAGGGTGTCTACCCAAATATACAGTTTCACAGCCTTCAGATCTGCACTATTTGTTCTTTTACAAGTTGACAGCATAGACTCAGCTAGCTACCAGTACATTGTGCAACAACAGAACAAGGTCTACATTGCTCTCAGTTGGATTTGTGCTTTGTATATGAGTAACTAGCCTATGAACTGTAACTTCAAATACATGAACATTTCAACTCCATGAAAATAATGTGGATGGTTCAAATGACGTACTTTTAATGCAACTGTATTTTTTAAAAAATATTAATCAATTATTAACAAGAACAATTTCACTTTTCCAGGGATTGTTAATCCAACATTTCTGACCCTGAAATCTGCAGCAAATCAGCATGTTTATTGGCTTTTCTTTCTTGCTCACCATGATGTCTTAATAATTTAAAGTTAACACCATAGGGCCGTATCTGCTGCCATATAATGTGCCAGCAGACCCAGATCTGCCATCACATAATGCAACAGTAAATCAGGGGCTCTGCTGTTTGTTCTGCTAATGATTCCAAGTGAACAGCATACACACAGGTCTCCCATCACATAATGTAACAGTATATCAGGGGCTCTGCCATTTATTCTACAAAGATTTACAGTGAACAGTGCTAACCCAGACCTGCCATCATATAATGCACAAGAAGATCAATGTCTCTGCCATTTGTTAATGATTTAAAGTGAACAATGCTGACCCAGTTCTGCCATCACATAATGCCATTTATTCTGTTAATTATTTAATGTGAACAGCACAGACCATGATTTACTGTTATATAATAAGTAGATCATCTGCCATTCATTTTATTATTGATTTCAAGTGAACAGCATAGACCCAGTTATGCCATCATATAATGTACAAGTAGTCGTGGATCTACAGTTATATTATGTGCCAGAATTTGTTCTGCACTTTGTACTGTTAATGACTTAAAGTGAAGAGTATACACCAAGATCTGCCATTACATAATCTGGCTTAGATTTACCATCATATATTGCACCATTAATTAAAGGCTTCACCATTTGTTCTGAAAATGATTTCCATGTAAAGAGCATAGACCCAGATCTGCCATCATACAATATGCACACAGACCAGGGGCTTTGCCGTTTGTTGTTATCAAGTTAAATACTCAGGGGTTTTGCTACTTGTTAATGATTTAAAGTGAACAGTGTATTCCCAAATCTGAGGTCACATAATGCACTAGTAGATCAAAGGCTTGGCAATTTGTTCTGCTAATGAATGATTTTAAAGTGAATAGTGTAGACCCAAAACTGCCATCAGCTGATGCTTAAGTAGATCAGGGGCACTGCCATTTTTTTTAAAAATGATTTAAAGTAAACAGTCCAAACCTAGATCTGCTGTCACATAATGTGCATGCTAATCAGCATCTCTTCCATCTTTCTGTTACTAATTAAATGTGAATAATAAAGACCCAGATCTGCTATCACTTAATGTGCTAGTATGATAGGGGCCCTGCTATTTATTACCACTGATTTAAAGTGAACAGCAGACCCTGATCTGATGGCATATCATGATGTAATGGCACATATGGGTCCATGTTATTTAATTCTGGATGCACATCATACACTGGAAAATACTACATTTTTGGGTCAAGTAAAATAAATAGGTCACTCGGGTTTATACATGTAATCACAATAAACAAGCTTGGCTCATGGGAAATATTGGTTTGGAGAAAATGCAGTCATTTATCAATTAATGTTTTCTCAATCTGTCTCTTATTTTAGATAGATTGTATCTAGAAATATTTAAACAAAAATCAAATTTTCCAATTTTTTTTCTGGTATTTCAGTCACTGTAACAATTGTAATTTTTCTTCAAACCCTAATAAATTGTAAGCTGTTTCAAAATACACTGCATCTAAATTTATATGTGAATTTACATGAGATAACAATAGTTAAATAAGTTTTGCACACACAAAAGAAAGGCAACAAACAGACTGATTAACTTATAATAATACAAAGGCACTTAAAATCATTACCAATATATTTACAAAATACATGTGAAATGAATTAATCTGCAAGGAAAAAAATGGTTAGAATTTAATTTAAATGATCATTCAGCAACTTTAATTACAGATAAATATATTGGTGTGATGGTAAATCATATTGAAATGACATTTTCTGAACTTTATCCTTCAAATATTTCTAATGAAATCTAAACATTTTAAATACAGTATATACTCACTGATCCATTTGAAAACTGCATAGACTCAGATCTACCATTGCACAATGCACTGGCAAATATGGGTCAATGCAGTTTGCTAGGACTAATCAGAAGAACAAACAACATAGACACAAATCTGCTGGTGCATTATGCCATGGCAAATCTGGGTATATGTTGTGTGCAGTTGTAACCTGCTTAGAAGCAAGTATACATGGTACATTCACAAATACAGTTAACTAAGAAACCAATTAGCATATTAACTCAGGCTGCCTTATATATTGTAGACCAGGACAGAAAGTTAAAGCTATCCACTGTTGATCAACCTACTGGTATATTTACTTTTCTGACTAAAAGAAATTATGCGCTAGCCTTATGTAATTCAATCACATTCATGTATTGTAGTTTGGAAATAAAGGCAATGCAATGGCATTATGTTTAAATTTATAACAAAGAATTTGATGCAGATGTTGATGAAAATGTTTTAGAGTGATTACCCTGTCCAGATATAATTTTAAAGTAGGTTGAAGGGAAAATGAAAATGCCAAAACACATCAAGTTAATTCTTAGAACCAAAGTCTATTATTCTGATACATACAAACTGATCTTCAATCTGATTATGATTTATAAAATAATGTCAGGACAGCCTGCATCATTTTGGAATAATGACAATGCAAAAACACATCAAACTGACTATCTCAATGAAAGATCATCATTTTTCATTCAAACTGCTTTAATGAGCTTAAGAAAGTAATGTAACACAAAAGACTTAATGTCAGAGCAAAGACTGAGCTCATAAAATGTGAGTAAAGGTGCAAGTACATACAATTAAACAACGAACATAAGTACATAATTAGATCAAGAAAACATAATGGTTTGGACGTCATTAAACTAGCAGGACTAAACCTGCCTTCATCAGTCCAACTTTATGTTTCTTGAAGCCGATGATAAGTAATTTATGGGTTCATAAAATCAAAACAAAGGTCATCCAGAGTAAATGTAATTATGGCTTGGACGTCATTCAACAAACAGGTCAAAGGTGAACAAGCTTAATATTTCACATCTCTGTTCCTTATAAAACCCGTCTTCATCAGTCCAACATTATTTCCTGACAATGATGACAATTAGTATGTGGGTTCATAAAATGACATTAAGGTTTAACCAACGTACATCTGATTATCAAATGAGTACAAGTGACAAACAGTAACATGGAGACAATATGGTCTGGATGTCATTCAATTAGCAGGTCAAAGGTGAGCAAGCCTATGTTTTACATCTCTGATCCCTTTAAAACCTGCCTTCATCAGTCCAACTTTATGACTCCTGAAACTGATGATAAACAGTAAGTGAGCTCATAAAATGACATTAGGGGCAGCCAAGGGGTATATAATTATCAAACCTGTACAAATGACAAATCTTAACGAGACAATATGGTCTGGACATCATTAAAACAACAAGTTTAATGTTTCACATCTCTGTTCCCTTTAAAACCTGTCTTTATCAGTCCATGACTCTTGAAACTGATTGTAAGCAGTAGGTGGGCTCATAAAATGTCATTAAGGGTCAGTCAAGGTATATGTGATCATCAAAAGAGCACAAGTGACAAATTGTAACAAGGAGACAATACGGTCTGGACGTCATTGAACCAGCAGGTCAAAGGTGAACAAATTTAATGTTTTAATATCTGTTCCTTTTAAAAACCTGCCTTCATCAGTCCAACTTTATGAATCCTAAAACTGATAATAAGCAATCTGTAGACTACAACCCTAGGAAAATCTGTGTGATTGTTCACGAAAATAGATATCTGAGAATAGTATGATAGTATATGGGATACTATATATTTATGGCAAAGCTAAACCATATAATGGTAATTTATTCAACAAAATAACTGAACAAAAGACCATTACAACTGTTGCATTAATCAGGAATTAGACACTAAACATCCATTTCATGTGAAGATAGCTACCATATATACTTGCTTATAAGAGCCAGTTCAACTGTAAACACAGACCTTATCTGCCATTGCACAATGTATCAGCAGATTGGGGTCTATGTTGTTTGTTCTACTGACTACTCCTAACAAACTGCACAGACCCAGTTCTGTAAGTGCATCATGCAGTAGCAGATCTGGATCTATGCAGCTTGCAGTTGAACCACAACTTACAAGTGAGCATATATGATATATTTCATTAGGCAGCTGCAAGGTCTCACAAAATATCCCCAAATGATCTTGCAAGTACCTACTGATTAGAAAGTGACTTCTTTGGTTACTTGGAAATATAGTATCTCTGTTATTCATAAAAGAAGATGTTTAGAAATATGTCAATACTATATATACATGGCAAAGCTAAACACATTTGATGGAAGTTTATAAGTTTAACAGCTAACCTATTTATCTTGTGCATAAATGCTAAAAACAAAAATTTTCAACGTATACTTTTAAGGAATCGTTCTATACAAGGCAGCTGCCCCTTAGACACAAAGTAGCATGAACCAAAAATAGGAAAAGAAATGTCGTAACAAAACCAGCAGATATTTTTGAAAATTAAGCTAAATTTGAAGATTAGCATTTGAAAGCAAACAATTATAAAAATTTAATTCAGCTTTCTTGCATGAAACCTATTTTAAATGGATTAGAGACATTAAATTAGTAAATTATACGTAAGCACAGATGCTTAAATTAGTAAATTATACATTAGAACAGAAGCTTACATAGGGTAAATGGTTTTATGAAAGGCTACTGCAAAAGAATCATTCACAAAACATGTTAAAATGAAGCCTTTGAATTAATAAACTCAGGAAAAATTAAAAAAAAGGACAATTTGACTTGCTCAAGTTACTTCTGTACAAAAAAATTAAGCATTATTAAAAACTTCTGCTGGTACCTGTTAAAAACAGAGCTGAGCATATATTATTGATCCCTCTATTTATGAAGGTACAACATATTAACGAAAAAAAACACCTGCTTTAATTAATTTCTTTGTGTCTAGACAGCCTATTGTTTTCCTCCAAAGTTTTATATATTGTTCATCTTGCCACTACTGACATGCAGAGATGTTACCAAAACAGGCTGTGATGTAACTTCATTATAAGGATTGTATATTCTAACTGTACATAAAATGTACCAAACATGACTGTGGAGATGAATAGGTGATATGAAGTAATGTTCTTTAAAGTTCTGTTTATAAATGCACCTAAAAAAATAAAGATATCACAGACCTTGTTGGTATGTAAACTGTTCCTAAGATTCTTATGCTACTCAAATGGGATACAATGAGAAAAGCTGTAATACACATGAAATGGTGAGATTTTTGACATGGTACAAAAATTAGAAGAGCTGTCTGCTCCTGAGTCTGTTTTGGTTGATCTTTAGAAGGTAGTACATGTTGATGTCAGTCCCAACTTACTGCTTTCAATGCAAAGAACTTCTCATTACTGAAAGTGAAATGACAAAAAATTTTAAATTACATGATGTGCATTGATGCTTTTTAAATAGCAATTACTAGGGATAAGTTGTATCAAAATACATTTTACAGAAGAGTAACGACAGCACATGATTTGCCCATCTTGTGACAGCGTCTGTACTAATCATCTTGACCTACAGCTTGACTTTTCATGACAAAGTGTGGACCTGAGTAATGTTTTATCTAAATATCTGTAGGGGTTAAAAGTGACAGCTTAGATAAGGAAACAGGCCGTTGAGTTGCATCAACTAATTTTGTGTCCTTGACCTTGAGGCAAGAGATGACTGAATTCATGAGGAACTGTCAAGTTAAGATATATAACAAGCTTACTTTCACTAAAATATCTTGATTTGTTCTAAAGTTATACCCATACATAGGTTGAGATCATTAATGTTTGTTTTCCCTTGCTGCAAAATTATGCTACACACTGTGTAGTTGTGATATATATTTGCTAAAGTTTCATTAAAATACCTGAAATTCATAAAGAAGGTCAAGGTATTGTCTCAAAATGTACTCGACATAATTCAGCATATGTATATAACTATTTAGCTGCCTTTGAGTTCAAGCTGTTAGTGAAATTAATGTAAAATTTTGGAAACCATGCCATGACCATGTTACAAACAAATTTGTGTTATAACAAAGTATGTTATAGCAGGGTTTCACTGTATATACTTTAGAAAGTTTCATTCAACTATCTCTAATGGTTCAAAAGCTATACTCCAGTAAAGTACAAGAAGTCACAGAATTACATTTTCCCTAGATGACTGCCCATGAGGCAGCAAGTGGCTTTGGCATGTGATGAAATACCATAAACAAATGTAATGACAAAAACAGAATGACCCTGTTAATGAAAACAAATGTGTGTGGAATAAAGGACAGAGAAATAGAATCTATAATCTAATCTCTAATCTATCCATCAGATCAGCACCAAATTCTTCTAAGACTAACTAACATCATAAGAATTATTTCAGGAAATGCCCAATTTTCATATGACCATCCATTGAGGAAGAGAGTAGTGTTAATAAAATTTTCAAGACTGCCACTGTGGCAGACCTGCCAACCCCGACAAAACCATCTCAATAAAGCAGCTGATTGTTTGACATAAGGTATACAAGTTTTCACTACAGCCTGGTCAAGTTGGAAAATATACATTTAAAAAGTTCAGAAGTGTGATTTGAGACTGATGTAGCAATGGTATAAGTTTTTGTAGAATACACTTAGACCACAATTACCTTCAGTACAGTTTTGCAAACTGTAGTTCCAAACCCTAAAAAGCTGGACATAATCCATTGCTTTTTAAAAAAAAAATTCCTGTTGTGATGGCAATCATCTCTCTTGCCATGTAAAATACTCACATCCACACATGATATCCAATAAACATAATTATTGTCCTTCCTGCATTTTTCCCCAAGAATCAGAATATTTTTTTATTCTTATGTACTATTAAAACTTGTTAAGAGGATAATTGTCCTTTTTCTCTTCAAAATGTACTGCTGGCTGAACAACATTTTTAGAAAATTCTACAACAGTTTTATCATGCAGACATTTAGCATGAAAATATATCTGCAGTTTTGAGCATCAGAGATGCTGCTGTAAAGTTAGTCTAGTTCCATGACCAACTCCACTGAATCTAATATGAAACCTGCTTCCGAATCAAACACATACAAGCCAGTGTCTGGATTTTATCGCAATAATCATATTTCCATAAATTCTGCTTTATTCAGTAAGTAAGTATTTTAAGGTTAATTTCTGTAAGACTTACAGCCAGATCATAAGGTCTGGCAGGTCTGCTGTGGGAGCTGTACTTTATGTTTAAGCAGCACCATTTTCATTTTGGATAAACCATACCATGAGATGAATGTGTGTGTAGTTTCATTGTAATCCTCCATTTAGTTTCGGAGAAGAAGTGATAACAAACTTATGCCAACAGACAGATAGACAACAGACCATCCCATAAGTTCTTCTGGTCTAAGACAGATAGAGCTAATTATGTGTGAATTAAGGACAAGTGCATGTGTGCGTGCGTGTGTGTGTGTGCATGTGTGTGTAAAACTAAAAAAGTTACTTTAACTTTACTCACCTCGACAAGTTCTACTTCATCTTCACTAAATTTTGGAAGTGATTTTCTTGAATACTTTAGTCGCAGTAGGTCTCCAACTTCATCAAGGACTTCAATGGCCTGAAATTTCAACATCAACAGGTACAATGTTAATTACACTCATTTTATCATTTATGAGAAGGAAAAAGTTTAGTAGATTTAGAAAATGTTGTTGAAATAGGCATACCAAATGGCAGTTTATTGCAGCGATAGATACATTTAACCAATATATGTCATCTTAGATTGAGATTTAAAAACAAGATGAAATGGTAGGCAATTTGTTCACAAAGACCTCTCCTGCACCCCACCCTATACCCACAATGAAGATATGTCAATAATCAATAAGGCATAATTCTTCATACAGTGGCAAGTACACTCACTGGTTAATATGCACATCTTTTGACAATAACCATAATATATACTAAGTTTCAAAGCAAATACAAACTGCAAAAACAGTTGCATTCACAAAACTGTACCATACACCACACCCAGTTGTAAGCCAAAATGAGCATTAACTCTTACAAGAAAAGTCCCTCAAAGGGTCTGATGCTCTAATTATTTGTCCAAATTTTTTTTCCAGAATTCAAAATGAAACCCTTTCTTCTTTTTAACCGCTGGGTGTTGAAACCATCTCTGATGATCTTGAGTGATAAGATTTTCAAATTAGCTACAGAGACAGCCATAATGGATGTAAGATTGGCATCATTTTCAAAATGGATAAATAAGATACCATTAGAAGACTTTTGGTGAAGAACCCCATGTTGCTATGACCATCCATACAGGAAAATTAATGACAAAATTTTCAATATATTCATTGTGGCAGGCAAATTTGACATCAGATTATTTTCATTTAGGACTGCTATATATCATAATTGTTCTTGTGAAAACCCAATTTTGATATGGCTTTCCATTTAGGAGGAGTACGGCCATGGTGGCCATACTGGATATCAGATCAGCACCATTTTGATTTAGTACCAAGTAGACATCATAAGACATCTTCTGGTGAAAACTGAATATTGTGGCACTGTCAGAGCCATATTAGATAACAGATCGTCACAATTTTTATTTAAGATCAACCAGACATTGTAAGTCTTCTGGTGAAAACCCCATTCCAATATGACTTTCTGTTCAGGACAAGTAGCAATAAAATAATTTTCAAGGTAGCTGCTGTGATGGCTATATTGGATGTCAGATCAGCACCATTTTCTTTAGAACCAACCAGCATGTGTGTGTGTGTGTGCATGTGTGTGTGAAGTTTCATGGCAATCATCCACATAGTTTAGGAGATTTAACAATAACAAATTTGTGCTAACATAAGACAGATGTTGGATGATGGATGGACAATAGGTCATCCTGTAAGCTCTTTTTGGTCTATGAATATTAGAGTTAAAAACAAAAAGTAGTGAACAACTATCATAATATACTCATGTATTATGGTATACATTTATTTTATAACACGATATTGTAATTAAAATTTAAAAAAATTACATTGTTGCTAACATTTAGCAATTTGCAAAAAGTGGATATTTTTCCAAGATTTTCTTTTCTAATTATTAGTGAACAACCTTTATATTAGATTTTTTGCATCAATGAAATCTTGCAGTCTAAACATTAAAAATAATTTCTTCTAGATTAGTGTTTCACTTGCGATACAATGAAACTAAAAATTCATATTTTCTTGGAGTTAGAAATATGCAGAACAATTTTACAAATGGAACATTTTTCAACACAAAAAACTACCTACCCTGTCCAGCATTTCCTTGGTGTGAGCTGCTGAAAGGCAGAATCTGGCTCGAGATTCAATGATTGGTGTTGCTGGGAATCCAACTACCACAATTCCCACTCCTCTAGCTAAACATTCTCGACTGAGAGCTCTAAAATAAGAAATAGAAAATATTAAAAGTCTCCAAAAAAGAAACAGCCTAATTTTGTACATTGAAAAACACACTTGAAATCAACCAAGCCTTCAAGTGGAGAACATTCATATTTTCCAAAATCATTACGGCCCAGTGCAGTTTGGATCACTGGGAGAGTGGGTAGGTACCAGTAACTGAGAAAGTCTGATACAGTCAGTGCAGATTGGGACCATTCTTTTTACCCCTGATTAACGATCTTTGAGCAAATATGAAGAAGAAATATTGGATTTTCTGTGCATGTAGAAAAGTTTAGGCTTTCTCAGCTTCAGATGAGACCCTCTGTGCCATGATGGCTGGCCCCTCCTCTGAGACAATGACCTGGGCTGGTCTACTGAGAGATCTTCTTATAGTAAACAGGTTCACCGCAGTGTTCAAGGTCCTCAGTAGAGAAGAAAAGAAAGTCTTGGCTTGCAGTGACTCCTGAAAAGGGCAGGATTCTGTCCATTCTGTCCAGAGTAACACTAACTCATTCTCAGCTGGTGATGAAATCTATCCCCATATACTATAGTAGCATTTAGTTTTGTGGGGTTCAATTTTTGTGGTTTTGTTAAAAAAAAAATTTTGGGTACTCAAATTGGTGGTTTTGCATGTCAAAGTTTGTATATTAGTAGGCAATTATTTTCATGATTTAACTTCTACAAATACCCCCCCCCCCCCAAACAAAAAAATAAAACTATGTTGATGCAAACAGTGGTCACTTGAATGTTAAAGCAATACTACTGTATGTTTGAGGGAAAATCAAAAACCTGACATGTTCAATACTTATATAGTGCTTTCATCCAAGTGAATAACATTGTGGATGCTGACACAGCCAACACTAAAATAATACTACCACCTCTATGAGCACAAATAAAACACCTGTCAAGATCAATCACTTAAACTGTTTTTGTCGGAGTGCTCTTGCACAGACCAACTTCAACCACAAGACTGGTCAATAAATAGAACACAAAAGAGAATTAAAATCACACTTCCACAACTGGTAAGCTAAACTGGTCATGGAGGCCATGATGGAAGATGTTATTGGTGATGATCAGTGCACTGAATAGGTGAATCTTGTGACCTCATTAATCAAGCCAATTCATGCTGAATGGATAACTGCAGCTCATGCAACAATCCTGAAGATCAGACATAATCATCAATGGTTATGAGTAAGCTCTTCTCGATTAATTCTGCAATTTGGGGCTTATTTACATGACAATCATTTGCAGGTACCATGAGACTTGATTGCTTGACTGACATGATGCTGATAGTGGTTTTGTCTGTAAATCAGTGAAGTGTAAGCTGTAATACTCTGCTGTAACTACAGTATATACTGTGTTCATCAATGCTTCAATACATACAATGTTCATTAATAATGGTGCTTCAAGCATTAGTTCTAGTATTTCACAAGCTTGTAGTTCTTTTGAATTCAAAATATATGGATGAAATGAAATGTACTTTGAGGAGTATTTAAATTTCCCAACAGTTGTACTTGAATGAAAGATCGAGCTAATTAAGTATAAAATTTAATTTTCATACTCTTTTCTTTTTTCCATTTTCAGTATTACTAGTGTTTGAGTACCATATGCTTTTTCTTGTTTCTATCTATCCTTACTTAAAAACAATATGACTTTCTGTTCAAGTAAATTTATGATAACAAGATTTTAAAGATGGTTGCTAGGGTGGATGGTGGCCATATTAGATGTTAGATTAGCACCATTTTTAGTTAGGACCAAATAAACATCATAAGATGTCTTCAGTGAAAACCCCATGCTGAAAGGACTATCTATTCACCATATATTCAGGAGGAGTAGCGATGGCAAGATTGTCAAGGTATCCACTGTGCTGGTCACAGTGAACGTCAGTGGCTTTACATTTAGGACTAACTAGATATCATAATTCTTCAAATGAAAGCCCCATGCTGATAGAACCATCCATTCAGGAGGAGTTGTGATTAGATAAAGGCAATTTATTCTCCTTACAATCTTTTAATTCTAAACTATTTAAAAAATCGCAGGAAATGCAAGTTTGTTGTATCACTGCACAGTGCAGTCTGGTGTTTAGGAGGTGATGTAACTTCTGTGCTTTAGATTTGCCCTAATGTCTATCAGGAATGATTCTACAGTAAATTAATCTGGGACACCTAGTGACCTCAATTTCCATTGGTGATCCTAGAATTATACTTTGAAATATCCCAATCAAAACTTAGATGATTTTGTTTGCTGGAATTTTCCCTCACTCCATTCATATCCTTAATATATGTTACTAGAATAGAACCATAAGTTTACCTTTTTTCATATCAAAAATCATCTTAATCATATAAAAGCCTCCTGCTTTTAAGTGTATTTTAGGCAACTTGAGTATTAGATTCTGCAATTTATGTGCATCTTCAAAGAGCTGACAAGCAAGCAGACAGCCTATCTATTTCCTTTCTCTGACATCTTTAGAGCACAGGGCATTGACTATGCCTTGCCAGTGAACCCAAGTTATGCTCTTTGATGGCTTTCTCAGTGTATGCCTGGGGGCCCCAAGTGACAGAGTGGTCAAAGCACTCTCTGTTACGGATCACTGCCATCTCACCTCTGTCTGCATGGGTTTGAGTCTCGGATTCGGCCAATGTGGCTATGTGAGAAAGCTTGCCAGTAGCTTCTCGTGGGTCGGTGATTCTTTCCGGGGTTTTCCCGGGTTCTTCCTCCACCATTAATACTGGCCACTATGTATAGCCTATCGTGTGCTGAAAAATGGTGTTAAACCCCACCACCACCACCACAACAACAGTGTATGCCCGATCCACCCCCAGGTCATCTGAAAAGTTCAGGTCTTTTAGCTGTTTTATGAGGTTCAAGTCCTAAGTGCCTACCTTCATTACAGTCTATCAACATCAAGAAGATCATTGGCATGAGGAGGCATCCGTGTCTGATTACAGTTTGGACTTGGAAGGGTTCTGAGAGTTTCCTGTTGTGGACTATTTTAGCAAGCTGAATTATCGTACAACTGCTGCATTAAAGATATGAGCTTCCCTGGGAATCCAAAATAGTGCATCAGCTTCCAAATTACTTCTCTGTCCACACTATCAAAGGCCCTCTCAACCAGAACATTTTAAATAGAGGGGTGGTTGCCATAACAGGGGTTGTTCAATTTTTATGCACAGTGCAGCAGTATGGTCTGTACAGTAGTTGTCTTTGTTGAAGCCTGCTTGTTCTTATCTCAGTTTTTCTTCCAGGGAATTCTTCAGTCTTTCTAAATATAATTATGGTGAGAACTTTGCTAGGTGCTAAGAGCAGCAGAATTCCCTGAAATTTTTTTTCTAGAGCCAGGTTTCCTTTCTTTGGCAGTTTGAGCATATATCCCTTCTTCCATTCTGTAGGGACTTGTTCCCTCTCCCAGATTTTAAGGAGTAGTTGGTGCATCATTTCTGTTGTCTGTTCAATGTCAGCTTTAAGAGTTTCTGGTGGGATGCCATCTGGGACTGCTGCAGAGTTATTTTTGAGTGCTTTCAGATCCTGTATGATTTCTGTCATGGATGTAGAGGATTCTTGCTTAATTAGAACATTTTGTCTGAACAGCTGTTTGTACAGTTGACAATACATGCTGGTAATGACAAATTCACAAATATTGTTTTTGAATTGTTTAAACTGAATACAAGCTCCAAGATTTGTCTGCCAAGGTATGCATGTGGTCTAGCATGAAATGCTTAGTGACTATACTGATGACTTTACTTCTGACAAACCGAATCACATTTTTATTTCATTCTGTCATAATTTTTATTGAAAAGGGAATATGGTTTTTAATAGTGTTCATTATTATAATTTGTTCATTTAGCTCTGCTTGGTGAATATGCTGCACATGATGCCTTTCCTTTAGAAGTGAACAGAACTTTAATCCAATGTGAAACCAAATAAATGTATCATATGATCACAGAGCACTTTTATTCTAATAACAACTGCAAGTGACTCAGAATTATTATAATGCAGTCTAAATTTACATTAATATATGTTTTATAAATAAATAGATACATTTGTTGACTGCAGATCCTTAGTATCATATTACAACATGTCATATTAATGACTTGTTCCAAAACAATCTTTTTTTTTTATCCCCAATAATACGACATCAACAACAACTACTACTCCTTTTTGAAAAAAGGTAACTTCTCAACAAAACATGAACAAAATTATATAATTGAAGTTTACATTGTATGCAAACCCATATATTATTATTTACTGCATTTGCTATAAAGGGGACATATAAAAAAAAATGCAACAAAAATTACAGAAGTGATGATAGATAGATGGTTAGAAATGCCAGAAGCCCTGTGTGTTAAAAATTTCCCAAAGTATTCATTGCATGATAAAAACTTACCAATAGTAGTGATGGCAGCCTGAGTGCCTGAAATTAAATTGCTGAAATTCATCCCTGTTCTACTGAGTGGTCTAGTGCTTGAATTACTTACGCTATTTTAGATGGCATATAAATGAGCAGTGGCACGACTGGTGAATCTTTGTTCCCATAGATGATGAACCCCATCTCATTAAGTCGACGGCGCAAATATCTCAGATTCCACTTCAGCTGCTGGATACGTTTCTTCCCTGTAATTGATATGTCCTGTTTCTTAGCTGTTACAATATTGTCTTAAGTATTAAGTGTCCACCTGGAATAGCATAGACTTGGATCTGACTTCACATAATGCACTGGCAGATCCAAGTCTTCTCTGCGCATTCCATATAGCAATTCAACAAAACAGCATTGATCCTGATCTGCCGAGCTTTATATGACAAGAGATCAAGGTCTCTGCTATATATGATCAAACTGCTATTAATACTGATGGCGTACAGAGAAGAAATGAACATTTCTGAAACCTTGCATTTTTACACAGCTACGGGTCAAATTAATAAAAAAATAATTAAAAAGTACAGATTGTGTGCATTTTCTTGCACTACTTTTACCCGACTTTTTCACAAATATGGGAAACTACACAAAAAAGTATGGTTAAAAGTACTTTGTGACTAACTGTCATAAATAATAGCTGAATAAGTATTTAATCGGAGCACTAAGAACACAATTTTCTTGTGGGTTGAGGTAATACTACAGTAAAGAGAACTATGAGATATTGATGAATATGTTCTTCTTTTATGATCATAAGCAAATACCAACATCCCTGTAAATATGTGAAATCTTAATTATAAATGTTTCAAGTCTTTTTTTCTTCTCTGCATCTCTTAATATAAACTGAATAAGAATGTATTATATTTTGAAGAGCATTTTCTACTGAAACGATTCTGTATTGTTTGAAGTACTACAAAGAAGCCATCTAAAACTATATCAAAGGGGGTAACCAACCTGACTAATCATCTCTTCTCAAGATCAGAATTTGAGTTATGTCCCTTCACAAATCCTGACTAGTCTTTCATGGTCAAAATGGGCAGAAGAGCTAAAGTGCCTTATATATTAGAAACACAAACTATTATAAGTACCATGTAATAAACTTTGAGGGATGACATCTCTTGAAGCCAACTATTCATAAAATTTGTACAAGTTGAAGATAACAGATGAGAAGGTAAGAATTCTTTATTTCAGACTGCAAAATTGATACATCCATATAAAATATAAAAGTATTTTAAACACAAAAGATCATTGGTATCTAATTTACAACTATACAGACACATCTACAACTACAGAATGTATCAGGCATTATTAAGAATAAAATTATGTAAGACATTTAAAGAGTAATTTGTTCCATCTGTCTGTAATAGAATCCATCTGCCAAATACATAAAGAAAAAGTATGTTGGGAAGTAACCTTTTTCAGGCTGACACACATCAGTTTCCTGCAATAGAAAGCCTGTACAGTTGTATGTCAGGTCATCAAAGGCCAAAGATTTTCCAAGATCCTGTATACTTTCCATTGACTTTATCATTTTCTTGACAGAACTGTTATTGTGATTATTAAAATTGTGCAAGAATTTTTAAATTTTCTCTCATATTTATTAAGAGACTGAACTTGCAACCATTTCATTTTATGTCTCATCTGTTCCAGAGTTTACTGTGCTAAAATACATACACAAAACTACATACATGTTTGTTCAGGGTAGGCAGAAAGAATGAGTTCTTTGTGGCAAAGATACATTAAGGCAATGAGGCCAAGTACATAAAGGCGATGAGGCCAAGACACGTTTATACACAAACCCCAAAAACACATGTGGTTTTGCATTTATTAATACTCAATTTTCTTATGCACTTTCCAAATATATTTTGCTATACAGTGTGTAAAGAATTCAAAGCAAATTTAAACTGGAGAAAGTTTGATTCAATGCATCAAGAATATCAATGGCAAACAGTTCTAATCCTGTTGTGTGATACAGAAATAACACTGAACACCACCACCGAACACCCAGATTAATCATATAAGATTAAATGGGCATGTAATACCCCTGGATAAAAATTGATGTCATACTGATGATGTCATAATGTAATGATCAGGTTACTTCTAGGTTCGCAGCAGCATAGATTTGACAAAATTGGACTACCTTAAAATAAGATTCTATCCCTTTTTTTGTTCCACTGTAATAAATTTGTTTGGTTTCATTGTAAAAGAACTCAACTTTCAAAAGCTACATAGAACTTTAGCATCCAACAGTTGCTCTCAACATTAAATAATATGTATTGGAGGTCAGATGTTTTAACATTAAATAATTCCCTTCTTTGGGCATGAAATGAATTCAAATTTGTTCCAGCTGGTTCTCTTGTCCATGCAGAGGAAATACTAACTTCAACAGATTCCCAAAGATTCCCTTAACTGGTTAAGTCTGTGCCACAAATATGGATTCACAGAAGAAAGAAAAGCATGTACCTTCATTTGTACCATCCAGCCCCATAATAATGCTCATGGAGGAGATAATCTGCTGGACAACAGGTGGAGGCATGCTTAAGGAATACATTGCAGCATGAGAGTGGAGACGCAGGTGGTTGATGAGCCTCTGAAATGGAAAATAAGTTTCAGTAGAATATTTACTTTCATATATTGCACAAGGGATTTACCACAGGATGGGTTCAAAAGATTTTTTGAAAATTTAAATGTAAGATATTTACTTGATGAAAAGGCTGAAGTTAGAAATTCATTCCATGTATAAGTACTTGAAGATGCAAATGAAAAAGGTCACCAACATGGGCTCAACAAGGCATCCTAGAAAAAAGATGTGAATGGCAGACTTTATAGAAGTCTAATTAAAAATAACTAAATGTATCCCAAATATCATAAAAATTCAGGGGGGAAAAAAGAACAATGATGATGATGATGTCATACCGAAACTGAACAACAACAGTTTTAAAGACCAAGCATCTAGCTACAGCCTGATTTTTAATGCAAAAAGCATTTTTGTTATATAATGTAATGATCTCCATTGAAAGACATCTTAAACGGCCTCTGATGTAAGCAGAAGGAGTGGTGTTTCAATCCAGTTTTTATGGTACATTCAGATATATAATTTCAAATCCTAGTCTTCTATATTTGGTGCCTATTTAGAAATTAGCTCTTTGATACACTGGAACTAAAACTACTCAAATGGTTACCTTTATGTAGCAGTCACTGTCAATTCCCATTTTCCTAAAGTGAAATGTCTTCTATAAAAGTCATGTACCAAAACGGTTGCTTGCTTTCTGCAGTCAAAAGTGAAGTGTTTCCTAACCAAGCGTTTCTTACTGCTTAAAGCAGTAATTCAAGCATATTGACTGTGCTGATAAACATTTGTTTCCAATGAAAAGCAATTTTTTTTAGTAAAGACATATCTGAATTGAAGTCTAAGTTTACATGCCTTATCTTGCATATATTCATTGTACTCAAGTCAATGTCAGTTTAACTTTAAATTGGATAATCTCTCCACTGCTACCTTCATAATTTCAAGAAGACCACAACATTGCTCAGAAATTCATTTTTGGGGTATAGCCCCTTCCCTTTCACGGAAGAGGGAATGCAATAATGACAGTAGTAAATGTATTCATCAGAAAAGAATAGATTAACAGAGAACTAATTTTATTCTGAATTTACTTTATCATTTTACCCATTCAAAAATTTCTATCAATGTTTCCTGCACAATAATAATTTGGGAATTAAGATCATGCTAAGCTCTTCCTACATTTTGTTTATTATGTGAAAAATCAAATTTCAGCTTCAAGCACTTATTATTTTCTCTTGGATAGAGAGGACTGAAATTGTTTTAGGCAGATTGAACAAAGCTAAAGCCTTATAACAGTGGAAATTCTGCATAAAACCACATGCACAAAATGCACTGTGGTCCAAGAAAAACTGAACAGATAATCACAATGTACATACCAAAACTTCACTAAATATCCATTCATGTTTGAGATGTATATTTTAACGGGTATTTAATCATTAGATTACTTGTTTCTATTTAAGAATAGATAATTTACCAATACTACTGTCACTATTTCACATAAGATATTCTCTTGGTTCACAATTTTCAAAGAGTCCTATGCCAAATTCTGAAATACAGAACTGAGGATGAAACTTGGGAACTTTTCAGTGTAAATACATTATAAAACAGCGTTTTAACTGAAAAGTCATCAAGTCAACAGTAACATGACAATCACTGGTTTGGCAGTGTCTATATTTTGGCTAGGTAGGTTACTTCTGAGACAGCTGACTTAGCTGCAATACATGAGCAAGTGAGCTAGCTCAAAGGTGGGCAAATTGTAAAAAGCTAGTCCCATGGCAATCTGCCTAAAAAATTGAACTTCCTCTTGAAGATTTGAGCCTCTCCAAAATTATAATGTATAATCATAACAAAAGTTTTAAAAAATTAGATAAACTAAAATATGGGATGTTCCATTGAAAATGTGTTACATTTATACTACAGATACACGCCTTATTTTGTTTTATCTTTTTTTTTTTTACAATAAATACTTATGACAATAATTAAAGTGGTCTAAAAGAGTACTTGTAGATAGATAAGTAGATGCCAAAAAATGAAGGGACTGTATGGTGAATAGAATACAGAGATGGTTAGAACAGCAAGAACAGACAGACTGCTAAAAGATTAATTTATATCAACAATAATGAAAGCTCGACATGGAATTGAAGAGTGGTTTTAATAACCATTTATTTATTTATACACCTTAACTGAGAATACTTATTTTTATCAATCTAATTAGTCAAATAGAAAGAATGCACAATCAGTCTCCTGTAATTAGAATGTAAACAACAGATGATAATACTGCTCATGGGTGGTGGATGTGTCAGTGGCTAATCTTTAGACACCAGTGCCTTTTATTCCTAAACACAAATATACCATATGTATATCAAGTTATGTCATTAATAACTGTCACTTAGTCACCTTAAAATCAGCAACATGCATCAAAACAGTCTCTGAAAAGCTGGTTTTTGAGAGCTGGCAAGCTTGGCAAAATTTAATATAACCAAAGATTCAGCCAGGCAATTTCACTGGCAAGCATAATGATTAGGGACAGCCTACTCACCCACTGTCTGTAGCTAGTTCTGGACTTTACAGTCACAAGCAAAAACATACTACATGACAACAGTAAAGAAATCTATGAAATGAAACCGAAGTTTATGAATGATAAATTTATAGAGTTAACAATGTAAATAGGAAATTATGACTTTGCCTATAATAATAATAATAATAATAATAATAACAATAATAATAACTCCTACTAATAATAATGATAATAGTATATGGTGCATGGTATTTGTCCATGGACTAAGTTTGAAAGGTGAACCTACATTCAGAGGCCACAACTGTACAAAGGCCAGTTTTGATCTTTTTCGATGGGATGCTGCTATTGTTCAGGCTTGACTGAACTTCTGAATTCATGTTTATTGGTATAAAGAGGTTCATTCTCTAAAAGTAAGATGTTCTGTGTAACCCAAGAAAACTGAAATTCTTTAACTGGCACCTTCCTGTACTTGCATACAACCCCCAGTGGGAAATTACCCTAGATTTGACAAAGCACAAAACAAACTGTAAATGATCTTTTCACAATCGTGTTTATTGTGTAAACATGTAACAGAGAACAGCATATGCCAAGGCCAAATATTCTATTAAAAAAAACCCAAACATTTAAGCAAAAATATGAAGTTCAGGCTCAGTCAGAAAAAATTCTGACACTCTTTAACTCAGTGAAGAATAAATCTTCAGTCATAAGGCTTTCTGGATTTTCTTAACTTAGTTTCTCTATCAGCAGGCAAAACTTCAACAATGTTGATGTATTCTAAGTATCACATCCAAATTTGGCATTTTCAGCTTGAGTCTTAGTTTCTTGCTTGCAATCTTTGGTGAAGTTGGGCCAAATCTGAAGAAATAAAATTACCTTAGTGCCACCGATGTACCCTCCTGAAGAACCAAAACTCTTAGTGAATGTGCCCATCATGATGTCAACGTCTTTGGGATCAAGTCCAAAATAATCCACTACTCCCCGACCATTTGGACCCATAGCTCCCATGCTGTGAGCTTCATCCAAATATAAGTAGGCTTTGTATTTTTTCTTCAATCGGATAACCTCTGGTAAATCTATTATGGAACCCTCCATACTGCAAGAAAAATTTCATCAGTTAAACATGACTTAATTTAAGAAAACTCTTGAAAATAGTGTAAATGTTGTTACAACTGAAATTAAATACTGCTTCCTGAAGAAGGTAATTTTGTCAATTAATATTGTCTTTTTTATGTTGCCTATTCATTTTTGGTGAACAATCCTTATGCACATGTTTGACCAATGGTAAATTCTTTTCTAACAATGCAAAAAGTATTTATCGGAGGATCATACTGGGAATCCCCCCCCAACCCCCCCGAGTATCTGTGATGTATAAAGACATAATGGTCCAATAGTAAATCAAGCTGGGTGTTTTGACTGAGTATCTGTGATGAGGACATAAAGATTCATCAAAAGATTTCTTTGGTTTTTCCCAGGGTATTTGTGATATTCAAGAAGCACATGACGATCTTACAGAAGAATAGGTCAAACTTATTTTCCTTATATTCAAATCTTTACAGAAATTCATTATATTCAACTCTTTCCAGAAACTAAATAAAATTAAATTTTGCTTTTGTGTAGTTTTCACTTAGATTGAACAATATCAACATAATTAAGCTTATGGCTATTTAAAAATGCTTGAAACAAGACAAAGAGTCCTTGGGACTGATGCTTTACTGGGTGAAAAGAATTTCCTGGAATTCAAGACAAGGCCATTTTTACCTTTCATTGTGGATTGTTGAAACCATCTCTGACATTTTCAGTGCTAACAGGATTGTAAAATTAGCTGCTGTGTACCATTTTTGTCTAGGACCAACTAGAAACAATAAGAAGTCTATTGGTGAAAACCCCATGTTCATATAGCCCTTCATTTGGGAGGAGTAGACATAATATTTTCAAGATAGCCACTATGGTGGTCATAGTGAGGAGTAGTCATTTTCCTTCAGGACAAGCTAGACACCATAAAAACGCTTCTGATGAAAACCCCATGAAAATGACTTTCACATTAAAGTAGTGAAAATAAGATTTTCAAGATGGCCTCATGTCGGATATCGGATCAGCATCATTTTAATTTAGGGTTAAGAAAACATTATCAGAAGTCTTTTAGTGAAAACCCCATGCTGATATGACCATTCATTCAGGAGAAGTAGTGATAACAAAAGATCTGCCAACCCTAACAAGATCTCAGTAATGCAGTCAATATTTATCCTCAAGTTAGACCAATTTTCAGTAAGTTGTAAGAAAATATCATTTTCAAGTCAGATAGTTCAGAAGTGTGATTGGAGCATGATGCAGCGACAGTAACATTACGTTCAACTAAGAGGTTTGGGAATTACACTTAGACCTTAATTACCTCCAGTAAACATTCATTAAACTCCAGTTCCAAACCCTATAGGACTCCATGGCTTCTTGCTATCTCTCAACTTGATGTTCAGATGAACCTCGATGATCAGTACTTCGTTAATACGGAACCTATCTGGACATAATTCAACGGGAATAAGTGTTAATTTGCTCTGTTAATCAAGAAATCTGTGGTCCAGATCCAGAAATCAAACAAAAGGGACCAAAGTGTAAAATTACTATAAAACTTGCTTTGATAATCCAGAAATAATCTGTCCAAACATAAGAAAATTCAAAAAATTGTATATGAAAATAGTCAGCTGGACAACACAGATTCACCTACGCAAATTGTGGAGGTGTGTCAATTTATCAATCTCTGACTGGTCAAATTCTAGTTGCATGTTAAAGTTATAAACTGATCATCTGATCATGTGTGTGGAAAAACTTCAAGAAGCATGACCATATTGTAACCAATGATTGTATAAACAATGTCTCTTTTTGCTACTCACTGAAAGTGGTGTTAATTAAATAAACACACTGGGATCAAATTGTCCACACTTTTGACATATGATTAGTAAATTAAGTCTGTCATTAGGTCTTTTTGCTGTTTACCAATTATATTTAACAATCACAGTTTATTGATGGCTGTACAAAAGAAACAGTTGATTGATTTTAGCTTTGGACAGTAGAGGGCTTAATATCAGAATAAAAAGCAATGTTAATTACAGGTTCATTACCACCTATAGCAGTTGTAACATGTCAATTGTTAAAATGACTGCATTTTATTAGTTTACCACAATGCATCTAGCTGCAAGATATGTTTGTGTTCATTGTACTTTTTACATTATTATGGCAACACCATCAAGCAAACAGACAAGTAGAGATACCCACCAGCATACCTGTGTAATATTGCTCCAAATAATGGTCAGAATTATTTTCTTTTGGTCACTGATTTCATTTTAAAGATATGAAAATTGACAAAAACTATAACTAAATTGTACAATGGCATTTTACTAAACTGTGATTTCAGATCAATGTATAAATGTTCAAAAACACTCTTATGAATATGCCCTATTTGTTTTTTTAGAGTAAAATATAATCTCACATTGTGTATGACTCAAGGATGAATTGTCAGAGGAGCATTTCATAAGTAACAGAAAGGCTTCAGAAGTAACTGGAACATAGAAAAGTCAATTGATTCTTAAAGCTGAATTTTTACAAAATATTTTTATATAACCTTAAGCAGGATGTATGCAAATTTCAGCTTGAAATATCGCAAGGTGAAAAATTTGCAAAACGTAACCAAACATCAATATTAAAAATGATGGATAGAGCATGTGTTTGAATGCTTACTGTGAATTTATTTCAAAAGATATCACAAGATAAATTCTTTTTATTCTTTTGTGCTATTTAAACTTTCTGTCTCTTTTGTCCTGAACATGTATCGTTTGTTTTAAGTCTTTTTTGGAAAATTCCAAATGCAACAGCTTGATCATGTAGATATTTTTCATGAAAAAATATGTGCAGTTTAAAGTGTACATGGTGCTCATGTAAAGTTAGTCTGATTCCCTGACAAACTCCACTACCTTAATATGAAACCTGGATCCGAAGCAAACATGGACGAGGCAACAATCATATTTCCATAATTTTTGCTATTATTCCCCAAGTCCGTATCTTAAGGATCATTTCCGCAAGACTTATGGTCAAATCATAAGGGTTGGCAAATTTGTAACAAGATTTTCAAGCTGGTCACTGTGGTAGCCATGTCAGACATCAGACTGGCACCGTTTTCATTTAGAACTAATTGGACTTCATATGAAGTCTTCTGGTGAAAACACCATGTAGATATGTTCTGTCCATTCAGGAGGAGTTGTGATAAGATTTTAAGGATGGCCATTGTGGGGTCCATATTGTACCTCAGATTAGCACCATTTTCATTAGGATCAAATAGACATCATGAGAAGCTTTTCGGTGAAAACACATGTCAATATGACTTTCTGTTGAAGAAGGGCAGTGACAAAACTTTTAGGATGGCCACTGTGTGGTGGACATATTGGATGTGAGATCAGCACCAATTACATTTAAGGCCAACTGGGCATCATAAGAAGACTTTTGATGAAAGCCCTACAATAATATGATCTTCTGTTCAGGAGGAGTTGCAAGAACAAGATTTTCATAACTGCCATGGCAGACATATTGGCCATCAGATAAGTATGAGTTTTATTTAGGACAAACTAGACATCAGAAGTAATCTTTCAGTAAAACCCCATATTGGTATGAACATCCTTGCAGAAGGAGTAGTGATAACCAGATTTTCAACATATCAGTTGCAATGAATTTCAATCAGAACCAACTAGACATCATAAGAAGTCTTTTCATGAAAACTTCATGTTGATATAACCATCCATTCAGGAGATGTAGCAATAACAAGATTGTCAGTGTGGTGGCCATCTTGGATATCCAAGCAGCACCATTTTCATTTATGACCAACTAGAACAGGAGATGAATGTATGAGTAAAGTTTCATGGTAATCCCTCCAAGTAGTTTAGGAGAAGTTGCAATAACAAACTAGTGCTAATGGACAGATGAACAGCATTCAAAAGGCCATACAATAAGCTCTTCTGGTCTATGACCAGTACAGCAAAAAACAAATGCTTCACAGATTATACTTTCAGCATGCTTATATCTGAAATTCACAATTATTTATAAAATAATATCTTAAGAAACATATTAAAAAAATTTTAAAAAATTTAACTGACAAAAGGATAAAACAGATAAAGAAGCAGTGCAAGTGGACCTGAGATTGCTCACCAGGCATCTGCCTAATAGACAAATGTAAAAACAGTTGGCCAACAACTCTGGGTCGGTGGGATGCTTTCTGTACAAGTTTCCTCCAATGCTGCTGCATTTTGTTTTTTTTAACCTTTACCCATATATGATGGCACGTCAATATCATGTCAAATACTGAAAGGACTATGCCAGGACTCCCTCTGTCGGAGTCTGCCAAATTCTGTTTAGCAGTTTTTTGTCAGGAAGTTCTATAAATATCGATCCACTTTTAGTAATGGTGGCCATATTTGCTGGTGGATTAGTATCATTTCTATAAATGTGAGAGGATTTTAATTCAGGATGCTTTTTGTCAAATTAGGCTAAGTTTTTTTCAATAGCTTTTAAGAAGTCAGTAAATGTTTTCATTGTTCATACCTGCAGTTATATTTGATGGTAATGGCATCATTTATTCAAACCAAAAAGCCCTTCATACCAATATGCTTTCTGTCAAATTTGATCAAATTTTGTTGAGTGTTTTTTTGGCAAAGACAATCAAAGGATTTTCTTTTTTGAGTAATGGCAGCCATGGTGAACTGGCATCATTTGTAAAACTTTTAAATCGCTTAATGTTTCAATGTCTTCTATCAAACTTGGTCAAATTCTGCCTAGCATTTTCTGAAATGAAGTGACTTTTAAAAAGTTTCTATTTTTAGTGATGGAGGCCATGATGTTTGATTGCTATTTGGCATGATTTATGGAAGTTTAAGATTTTACATTATGGTGCTTTCTGTCAAAGTTAATGTAATTCTGCTGAATAATTTGTGTAAAACAGTCATTTAATTATTTTTAGTATCAGGAGTCATATATGTCTGCAGATTGGCACCATTTATGCAAATTTATGAAAACCCTCTACTCCAGGATCCTTTCTGTAAAATCTGGTCAAATTCTGTTTAATGGTCTTTTAGTTTTTTCTGTTTTAAATACTGATGACCACATTTGGTAGTGGATTAGTATGATTTATATAAAACTAAAAGTCATCAATGCTAGAATGCTGTTAGTCGAAATTAGTTAACTTCCATTGTGCAGTTTTTGAGACTACGTCACTTAATGTTCTAATTTAGTAATGGTGTTCACATCTGATGGCTGATCAGCATTATCTGAACGAAACTGAAAGACCTTCATAAAATAACTGTGGCCATATCTGATGTTGCACCTGCATTAGTTGAAAGACCTGCATGAAATGATGCTTTCTGTAAAAATCTGTTAAGTGGTTTTTGAGAAGGCCTTAAAAAAGATTAAAAGTTTCAGTAACAGCAGCCATATTTGACAGTGGATCAACATCATCTGAACAAATCTGAAAGACTTTCATGCCTAGATATTATTGTTCAAATGTGGTCAAAATCTGTTGAGAGATTTTGGAATTGTTTTAAAAGTGTTCCTATTTTTCGTAACAGCAGCAATATTTGATGTTGCTATAATGTATCCTGTCAAATTTAGTCAAATTCTGCAGAGTGGTCTTTGAGAAGCAGTCATTTAAAGGTTTTGCTATTTTTGGAATGAGAGCCATATCTGATTCCAGATCTGCATAATTTAAACAAATCTGAAAGACCTTCATGCCAGGATGCTTTCAGTCAAATTTAGCCAAATTCTGCTGAATGGTTTTATGGAAGTTGTTTAAACGTGTTTCTAATTTTACTAATGGTGTCCATATTGAATAATAGATCATGTGAAAATATCTGAAAAGTCTGATGCCAAAATGTTCCCTGTAAAATCTTGTACAAATTGATCAAGTGGTGTTTGAGAAAAAGCTGCAAATAACTGGGAATGGAAGATACAAACAAGTACCACATCATAAAGCACACTTAGCCTCCAGCCCAGAGAACTAATAGGAGATCATCCAAAGTTATGTTAGTTTTACTCATTGACAAAGCACCCCCCAACAAAAAGCCTTGTATTTCAAACCAACCTGTATACCCCTTCTACAACTATAAGTATCTTTTTCCAAGGTCGGTGTGTGCGAGGTTGACCACCTATTACAGCTTCTCGCAATTTGGCTTCTAAATCTTTCATGTCTGCAATAAAAGATACGTAAAAATAATCCAAATAATCAGTCTGAATCTTTGTTCAATGGAAAAAGGATAATTCAGATCTACAGTTATACAATATGACAAAACCCAAAGTACCACAATCCTAATAACATATAATAAATATAATCAAACTTGTTCCAAACATACTAATCATTAATTTGCAGTGACTTATAAAACCAGTACCTGCTACTTTGCAGTTCTATGGATACAAGTGTATTATATATAATAAACTGCATCCACACAGAGATGTCTGTCTGCTCTCTTTTAAGCAATATTACCTTCATCATCTACCTTTTTCCTACTTATTAAAAATTTAAAGCAAACAGCAATGACTCTGATCTGCTGGTGCATTATGCAATGACAAATCTGGGTCTACACTTCTCACATTTGAGTGTATACTGTACATGGATAAATACAATATGCAAAAATTTTGTATTACCTACTACTGTTTAAAGGTTTTGATTTATGCAAAATGTACCTATTATTTACTATTGTGTTTAAATGTTTTATGTGAATTGTAGCTATTAAGTACTATTGCATACAATGTACCTATTAGCTACTATCATATTTAAACATTCTGAATGATGTAAAATGTACCTATTAGTTATAACTTGTAAAAGTTTTGATTAATATAAAATATACCTACAGTGTTCAATTGTATCTGAAGTTCTGAATTATGTATTGACCAACAAGTAGGTCACTGCTTCTTTTATCTTTTTTTTCTGACAGTGGAGACCAACGCTGTCGGGCCATATTCCATACTGAAATTTTATGCCGTGTTAACCTCCCCATCAGTTCTGACTTATTGGATGCTTGCTAGCAATTAATAAATTTATTTCAACTGACCTTGGTATGCAGATGGTAACAAAAAATCCTCTTCTTCTGACCCATGGCATTAAATCCTTCAGAGCACTCATTTTTTTAGTAATAATCCCTGTCAGAACAGAACACCTATGTATACATCTATTAATGACCTTATTTTTAAATTGCTGATGCATGCATGGAAAGCAGCATCACCCCAAGGCAAGAACAACTGTTGGAAACCTTCTAGCGAGGAGTATATCACTAGGAACCGACTAATGCTTGAGACGGAACTGCGGTTAGGTCTGGCCATCAAGGCAGAATTTTGAGAGATAGAGAGACACACAGGGACAGACGTGTCAAGAATGATAGATAAATTTAAAAAATAAAATAAAAACTGTAATGAGCTGTAAAGATATGCTAAATAATAGCAATAATAATAATAATACATACATACATGTCTCTCAAAATTCTGCGGAGACCTACTTGTTGGTCTAAATTATGTAAAGTGTACCCATCATTTACTATTATCAATTATGTTAAATGTACCTATTACTTACTATTATGCTTAAAGGTGTTGATTGTGGCTCCTGACAGTCGACTTCCCAGGACTAGCGATGCATGGTTAATCTCATCACTCAGTATAAGACAGCCCTGCAGAAAGGAAATAAATACATGTTGTTCCAATCTTTGAGACATTGTGGGGAAAAAACCCCCCAAAAACTTGCAATTTCTAATTCAAAACTGATTCAACTAAAGTGAATCACTTGAAATTCCAAGGTATCAAACTTTTTTGATTTGGCTAGAAAAATTCAAATACAGTGTGACCCCACTATAACATGGTAGTTGGGAGCCACAGTACCCATCCTTGTAATAGACTGAACCCTGTTATAAGCAACCAGGTCAGTTAGCTGAAGAAAATGATGCATATAGGTGAAAATCTATGTGCTTCATTGGCACAGTTACCACCTTAAATCAATAGATGTTAAATGAGAAATACACCTGTAGTGAAAAGAGAGAAGGCATATATAATATTTTACTTCATTCAGAGAACCACATATTGGTACCTATATGTGTATACTGTTTATATATACATGTCTAATGTATAGCATGAATAGAGTATCAACACCATGCACTCACCCACGAATCTCATCACACACATTGAACACACAAGTAATTCCATCGAAAATATGCACACATGCAGATTTAAAATATTCAATAATTTTGTCACAGGTCATATAGGTCTGAATTAAGTGGGAAAAAATAGCACAGTCACATAATAAATGATGAAGCACATTTACTTTTCAGTACATCCCAAGTCGGTAAAAGTTAGTTTGCATTTTAAGCTGCTGTTGGTAGCGTTCCTAAGCATAAACTTTTTGTCTGCAAAAAGGAAACTTTTACTGCACAGTAAACTTGTTCCAGTCATGTTGGAAAATGAAACAATCCATCAGATTCCATTGCCTTTATTTAAGTTTGGTACTGACTTCCTTTTGAAGAAAGGTTCTTTCTTTTTATTGAAGATTGTAGTCAGCTTTCTTTGATGAAGAGTGCATGCGTTATTGAAGTCACTGCTAGAGGACAGCTTTGGAGAACCAAACAAATGCCCATTTCTTACTGTAGCAGCAACATCAAATAACTGTATTGCATGATTGAGACTGATATTTTTTCCATCTGCTTAGTACGTTTTCATTACAATCGGTGCTTCAAACGTAATCTGTTTTCTTTGAAATTTCAGCAAACTATTTTATCTGTTCCTCTGTCACTACTGAAGGGACCAATAAGTATGATCTTGATTTGTATTTTCCTTTTTTTTTACATCTGTGGTAGCGGAGTGATCCTGCCTTCCATGCATGCATCAGAAATATAAATAAGGGTCAATGGACAATAGAGACGCAGGTGTTCTGGTCTGATGACAGGGATTACTACAGAAAATGTGAGTGTTCTGAAGGATTTAATTCTGAGTGAAAAGAAGAGGAATTTTACTTACCATCCACATACAAATGCCAGGATATGTAAATATATTAATTACTACTGAGCGTCCGAAAATCCAACAAAAGATAGATTATGAGATAATGCCTTGTCCGGTTGATCTCCACTACCAGAAATGTCCAAAAAAAAGCAGCAGATATCTCACAACATACAATACTCATGCTAGATGTCAACATAAGTGGATTATGATATAATAATGCACTGTTAAGATGGTTTGTCAATATGGACAAAGAATTTGTTTATGTAACAATAGATAAATTTCAGTGCATTTTATATCAAGTTTGCAGCTTCCTTTCATGGGGCCTCTGAATTTCTCCACTCCAAACCAATGGTTGTATATACAAATTTAAACAACAATGTTACATTTTTTTAAAAATCACCAGATGGTATATTTTGCCACCAACAAGGAAAAATATTCGCAATTTGCGACACTGACGAATCCCTGCGCAATCCCTGAATAAACTAGTTACACTATATCTTTCATACTTTTACGAAGAAAAAGCTATTTTTTCATGTACAAGAAAAATACATACAAAATTTCAGGAGCCATGCCATGATCATCTTGTATTATTCATATGTGATCTCTTCCCCAAAATGATCATAAACTTTTTAAGTTTTTTTCGTACTTTTAAGAAAGAATTTTTTTTTGTGTGTATGAGAATAATACATGTATTTGAAATTTCAGGAGCCACACCACGGCTGTGTTATATCCGAATTCATGTTATAAGAGAGTGTGCTATAGCAGGGTCACATTGTCCTTAGGTATCTAATGTCATGGATGTCAGTTGCCCCCTCCCCCGTGCCAAATACTGAATGACGATGTATATATTCTGTAAGAGGTAATGCTTATATTCACTACCATGCATTTTCAAGTAAACTGGCTAAATGCCTACTGCAATAATTAGGTTGATTTGGTAGGGTGACCACTGCTAACACTTAGCATAAATGTGGAGATCTAAATTAAACAGAACTTTTTGGAGCTTTTTAGAAACAAAGCTTCTATTTTTTTTCACATATAAACATCTCTGTCAAAACTGAGTTTCACTGCCTACACCACAATTTTACCTTTCTACAACAGAAATAGTGCTCAAGTTACATGCTTGCTTACATGCGCCCAGTGTGGCCAAGTGGTCTAAAGCACCTGCCTTTACTGATCACTGACATCTCACTTCTGTCTGTTGTTGTTGTTGTTGTAGGGTTTAATGCCATTTTTCAGTACAAGATAGGCTATACATGGCAGTCAGTATAAATGGTGGAGGAAGAACCCAGGAAAACCCCAGAAAGAACCACCGACCCACAAGAAGCTACTGGCAAACTTTCTCACATACCCACATTGGCACTTCTGTCCGTGTTGGTTCAAGTCTCATATTCAGCCAATGTGGGTATGAGAGAAAGCTTGCTAGTAGCTTTCCAGGGGTCAGTGGTTCTTACTGGGCTTTTCCTGGGTTCTTCCTCTGCAGTAATACTGGCCTAAACCACCTGCCTTTACTGATCACTGCCATCTCACTTCTGTCTGTGTTGGTTCAAGTCTCATATTCAGCCAATGTGGTTATGTGAGAAAGCTTGCTAGTAACTTTCCAGAGTCAGTGGTTCTTACTGGGCTTTTCCTGGGTTCTTCCTCTGCAGTTATACTGGCCACCATGTATAGCGTATTAAGTGCTGAAATATGGCATTACACCCAAAACAACAACAACAATATGCTTGAATAGAGAAGTACCTTTCACCATAGGGCATTTTTTTTTTCAGGAACAAGAGGACATGCCACTAATAACATACTGCATCACACTACCTTCTCATTCAAACCAGTAAAACAACATAACCTTTTGTATCTGTATCTTGAATGAAACAAACAAAAAATAACATAACATAAATAATAATAATAATAATAATAATAATAATAATAATAATAATAATAATAATAATAATAATAATAATAATAAGTGCTAGGAAATCTTGAGCATGTAAGGAATACTTCAGTAAAAGACTGGTTGCTACCTTGCCCACCAAACATGGCATGTTCATAGAGTTTGTGGCAAAGCCCATGGGCACAGTAATGGCTGCTTCAACTCCTAGAAACTCAGCTACAAGGTCATCCAGCTCTTTGTGTATTTCTTGATACCCTATAAGGGAAGACAAATATTAGATTATCAATTATAATAAATGATTATGTATAACAATCACCAAATTCTAAAAAGCATGGATCTAGTTCTGTCATCATATGTTTCAGCAGACTGTTGTCCATATTGTTCAGTCAACTATAATATATGATTGTGTATATCAAGCACCAAATTTCAAACAGTACAGACAATGACTTGTTATCACGTAATGTGTAAGTATATCAGTGTCTATACAGTTCATTCAACTTATAACCCCAAGCTAGAAGACCTATATGATAGTCAAAAATATACAAAATCCCTAATCTTGTGTTGATACTGATGGATCATTTAAGAATTTAATGTCACATATTTATAACATCTGTCTGCAACACATCAGTGTACATTTAGACACTTACCTGTATTTCTTATGTCTCCCAAGATAACGTCAACTGAAGGGTCTTTATGGCGATATGTACAGGATATTTCTGGATCAAATCATGTCTTTGATGACTTGTAAATCCATGTGGAATAACACAACCCTAGAACACTTAAAATTTCATGCCTACATGTAACTGTTACCAAATAATGGTAAGAGTCTAAACTGTACACTGGTATGTTCTGGACTGATTTGTATGCAGCAAAAAGCGTATTTTAATGAAACCATCAATATCAACAAAGGGTTGAGGGGGTTATTTATGGGACTAATTATATGATAGCAAATTAGGATTGAAACTCTTTTAAATTAAGTAAGTCATACATAGATATATCCCATAAAAGCCTTTTAATTATCTGAATTATAATAAACATAAACACAGATCCTCTAAAACGGCTTTCCTTGCATGTACCCCTCTGTTTTAGAAGAATTTATTTACAATACTAATACACTTCACAACTTTGTACATAATTCATAGCATTCATCAACACAAGCAGTCAATACATTTGTTCTAATATATTTGTTCAAAATTATTTTATAGTTTTGTTGGTCTATTCCACACACACACACACAGGGTGTGTATACTTAAATTGTATTGTGTGTTGGTGTTGGGTTTTTTCTATGATTATATGCTATGTATATTTAATTTGTATTGTGTAATTAATCTTTTCCATAATTGAAGGTAGAAGTTGAGCCTAAATGACTAATGTTTTGTTATTTTGCAAACAACAGATTACACAGGTAATATCTGGTGTATGATTTTCGATTATATCTTAAGATCATTATTATTTGGAGGTAAACATGTTTACAAATGTTGAAGTCCAAGGTCAAGTTTTTTAAAAATAGAAATTAAGAATGTTCTAGAAGCAAGATGTTTATAAATTTGATGACCCTCACCCTGGTCCAGTTATTGTGTCTTCAGTTTTTATATAAATGTTGTTTATTCAAAATTATTCATTCCATATCTTAATACCAGTCTTAATGGTATCAATTTGAGTTGTGTTCAGTTGAGGGGATTTATATATTTAAATTATTCATTGGAGTTACAAAGTGCTCACTGATTTAGGACTAAACCACTATTTTGGAAATATTGCGAATTCAGTCAAGGACATTCTGGATTATATCATTGTGATACATCAAAACTGTTGGCACATTAGCACATTTGAGACTATTAGCACATCAACACATTCAATATTGGAGTTCATTGGGACACTGCTGGAATTCTTTTGGAATACTCTATACTTTTGGACTGGTGATAAAACTTTTAGGACTATTTGGGGTTTAATTCACAATACTGTAAGTTCTTTTAAAATTGTCACTTTGTATTTATGGGAAATAAATTATTTGTTGAATTCTACAAAACCTGTTGGAATTTTCCTCTTTTCTGTTACTTAGTTAAGGACTGTAGAGTTGTAACAAAATGTGTGTGTGTGTGTGTGTGTGTGTGTGTGTGTGTGTGTGCAAAGCTAAATATATCCGAGTTTTGTATCACAAGATGAAGTATACCTGGTATTAACGCAGGAAATGAAAATTTTCTTTTTATTATACTGAAGCTTCAAAGACTGACTCACTTTTCCACCCCCACCCTCCTTTTCACAATTTCACTTGAATTTCAATCACATTTATTTTTGGCTTATCATTTGAATATCAGCAATCTGAGAGAACTACCAAGTTGTGATTAACTAATCTGTTGTAATAAATACCGTGAAAATATCAGAATTAAAAAATATGAAAAACTTTTTACAAATAATTTTCTGTCTTTCATACTTAAGTACATGTATATATTTTTTATGCTAAGTCATGAATTACTGGATTTTCTGCAGGAATAATCTTGGTAATTCACTGGAGTGAAATAATATTATTTTCTCACTGTCTGTCAGTACACTGATAACATTATCACCAAGAAATTTGAAGCTATTCTTAGAAGCTTGTGTAGTCGAGTAGTAAGTATGGCCACTTCCCACTGAAGACAAACCGAGTTCAAATCCAGTAAGATACTTATGTTTTTTAATGTGTATTTTACTTTGAGATAGGAAAAATTTGTTACTGTATATATTTTCACAAAACACAACAGAAAATAAATGGTAAACTGCTGACCACATGGGATCCAGTAAGAAATATGCTACTTCAATCTGTTATAGATATTGCTAGCTAATATGTTTGAGCAAAAAAGAAAGAAAATTTGCTTGCTACGAGCAAATAATGGATATATTTCATCTTGTGGGTGAAAAACTTAAGTATTTTGACTTCTGGCTTTGCCACTCATGAAAATACAGAGTTTTTCACCCAATGATATATTCTATCAACACTCAGAGATGCCAACCATTAAGCATACTTGTAAGGAATCCTAGCATCAATTTTTGAAATGAAGGCAATATGTCCAGAATGGATAACATGTTACTTAAAAGAAATTTCTACACAATCATATTGCAACTTTCAATGACATATAGTCTGTAACAATCAAAGTCCAACGAGAGTAAATGGTGTATTCATTTCTTCAATTCCAGGTCCTTGAATTCCTTCCAAATTTTTTTTTGTTGCCAAAACAGGAACAACAGAAATTATTTTTCCTCACAAATTTTCTGCATCTTCTTTGCTCTAAACCTCTGCCGCCATTTTTAAGCTATTTACAATCTAGTTTACTGGTTTGCTGTTGTCTATGTGCTGCTTTTCATACCAAGAAACTAAATTTTATGCACCAGTTGATCTCACTGGTTCTAAGGTCCATTCTTCCAAACAATAAAACCTGTTCAAACTTTTATCCCCTGAAATTGTGATTGTCCAGAATGTCATCAATATAGTTCGCAATGCAGAATTTTCATTACAAATTCATGGAGTCCAGAATGGTTGGCATCTCTGAGTTACACTTCATCACATCATTTTTTTTTGTGTGAACAGGAGCAAAGTCAAGTAAGTGCTTTCAAAGACGGACATGTTAACTTAAACTTAATCCTCATTAGCATATTTGATTTAAAAATTAAGAACAAATCAAAGATCAGGTGGTCAAGATTTACATTGTAAATATTAAGTTAAAACCAAGAACATCATTCACTTTAACTCATTCAAGAACCCAACTAAATGATTATTAGCTTTTCATTCCAAGTACCACATATTCTGCCAGGGTTACAACTTTTCTATAGATATTTCTGAAACAATTTAAACATATATACCTGAATAAAACCATATTCTAGATGAATGGTGTTTAAGACACTTGCAAAAGAGCCGAATAAAGATTTTAAAAAAAAGCAAAAATTGAATAAAACAACTGACTGACTCATCTGATTTAGTCAGTTTTCATCAATAGAATTCTTTTCTCTGCTACAGTGATATGACTTGAAATTTACCAAGCTCCTGTCTACTTGCACCAGATGACAGCCCCCACTGATGTACATTTTTCTCCACGGCATCAGCACAAGGACCTTTATTCTCAGCAAATCCCAGGTAGTTGTAGGAACCAAAGTTCATCACTTTCTTTTTCTTATCTGTCAGCCTAGTCAGATATTAACTAGAACTATTAGCAATGGATGCTCGCTAAGGGTCCTGCTCAATATAATCTACTCTGCTGGGTCTTAAACAAAGAATGGGCAATCAGGTGCCATAACTCTTCTAAATGATCAAGTGAAATGCTGGAAATTCAATTTGTTGAAGGTCTCATAATTATAAAGGTGTCTGCCAAATATGTTGAAATTGAACAACACCTGGTAAAATAATGCTGGATATACCAAAGTTGGGAAGACAGACAATCTGATGGAATAACTCCTGTAAATTATGTATTGGAAATCTTGAAATCAACTTTGCTCAAGGCCTTAATCAATATAAAGCCACATACCAAATTAAGTAAAAATCCAACAAACCTTGGTAAAGTTATGCCACTGATAACAATGCAAGGAGGACAGGCACTCTCAGAGCATAACTCTTGTAAATGATGTCACTGACTGATGGAAATGAAACTCATTCAAGGTCATATCAATATAAAAATGCATGCCACATGGTACAGAATTTTCATGCAAAAGAATTCATGTTATATTTGAAAGTTTTCCAACAACTTCGAAGTTATTACAAGTTGTCCATGTTACTTAATTCTGACACACCAGATTAGGGGCAATTTATTTCCGTATTTTAATTTAACATATTTTTGGTTATAAAAAAGATGTAATGTAAAGCACCAATGGGATCTTTGTCCTAAAATTGTTTGCAATATTATTCAAAATATCTAACTAATGTTGTGATTTTTTGATAACACTGACACTATAGAACCAATCTTATAACTTTAACTTCAAGTATAATAGAGGTGCACAGCTTTATAGGTATACCAGTTTACTGTGGTATTTTGTTCTGGCAGTATGTATCATGGTATTTTCCACCATACCACTACTAATGCAGTTTCTATCAGTAAGGAATGTACAGTAATTCTCAAGTACTCTTGTTGCAAATTTAAAGATACTAAAAACAGGTTTTCATTTTTCATGACAAAATACTTTCAAAATTATTAATTTTTTGCAAATTAATTTTATCTACTCAGCTCTAAAATACAGTATATGAAATCTGTAATCACGGCTGAAAATGTCACAATAAATGGGCCACTTCCCCTCATATATTTTTGAAGACATAGTTTTTCCTTCACAGTGATTGCTGGACACGAGTCATGTGTTGAGTATACGTTTCTCTCATTTTCTGGATTAACTTCCAAACCAGAACTGCCAAAGGGAAGGCACAACCCAAATTCCCTCCAAGTCAATTGAAGGGCACAGACAGCCCATGCATTCGGATTCAGGAATGGGAAGATAAGGGTGGGCAGTTTGTTGTTCCTACCTAGTCACAAACAGGTATACTATCACTCGATCCCAAAGACTGCACACTTGATAGATGGATGGAGGATCATTCTGTGTGCATTAGCTGCACCCTGTCCTTGACAGAGAATCAGCCAGAACCTTGAGCCTGCCCTGAATGTGTAATACCTGAATGCATAATTCAATGTTAGGAACACCAACGAAGGTAAGCAAATATCAACACACATAGTTTTGGTGGTCAATTACCTTCAGAAACAATGTGGAATGAAGTCACCACACTATGCCAAAGATGGAAGCCTTTGAGGATTGCCTTCATTTCCAAGAGATTGATATGAAGGGTTCTCTCTTGTTTTGTCCACTTGCAACTTACCATCTTGAAATCCAGTAACAAGTGGGCCCCCAACCTGACAATCGTGTGTCTAAGCAGACTGTGACTATGTTGTGGTGCTTCCAACAGATTTCCTGATGCCAGCTTGTCTCTGTTCTGCCACTGAATCAGGAAATGTTTGATTTCTGCTGAGATCTTCATCTGCTGTTCTAATGGACAAAAAATTGGTTGCCACTGAGACAGGAGTGCATCTGCTAAGGGCGCATGTAGAAGCGGCCAAGGACTCACGAGATCCACAGCTGCATTGAATAGGCCAAGGAGTTGAAGCAACTCTCTCGCCATGATAAAATTTAGTGAAGAAGCTCTATCTGGTGCTATGTAGTCAGTGCATTTGGGAGGAAGATGGATGAGGTTTATATGGGTGAGGCACTCCACACCCAAATTAATGAAATATTGGGAAGGAACATGCACCTACTTGTTAATATTTACTATCCACCCTAAACTTGGAATAAGACAGAAAAGGCTGTGCATATTGTGAATCAAAACCAAACTTACCAAGTGAGGTATGTTTTGAGTAATGCTGAGTATAACAGAGTATACCTTCAGATTAGAACTAGGTTAGAGGAGGCTGTTACGGCATTAGCTATAGCATGATGGGCCACCTTATTAATGACTTGGCAGATGCAACTAACCGCATCTCAAGCATGATTCTGATTTCTCTGCCAAGCAGTACACCATGAGGCCAAATCCAACAGAAAAGAAATAAAAACCACATTTCACACAATTTCTGATGTGGCATTGAAAGCTTTTTTGTCCATTTTGTAATACAGAGGGGACATCATATTTATGGCAGTGAAATCTTTGTCAAGGCTAGACACATCCATTGGTGTCATTGGGCAGCCTGTACCAACACAGAGTAATGGTTGCTGGAGTTATTACCAGGATCACTGTAGTTTTTTCTAATAAATGAGGGGCCCCGAGTGGCTGAGTGGTCTAAAGCGCTCACCGTTACAGATCACTGCCATCTCACCTCTGTCTGCGTGAGTTCGAGTCTCAGGCTCGGCTAACGTGGGTACGTGAGAAAGCCTGCCAGTAGTTTCTCGTGGGTCGGTGGTTCTTCCCGGGGTTTTCCAGGGTTCTTCCTCCACCAATTATACTGGCCGCCATGTATAGCCTATCTTGTGCTGAAAAATGGCATTAAACCCTACAACAACAACAACAACTAATAAATGACTGGCTATTTCCACAATCTTCAAAGATTGGGGTATACTTCTTAAGGACAGATGTATGTCATTTTTGTCCTTATCAACCACAGCCTTGACGTTGTAATTCATATTTGTAATTGAAAGTGAGGGACATTTCACAGAGGGTAGGACATGAAAAATCTCTTCTATGTCTGCTGGGAAAATAACTTCAGTTGTTTCCATCATATAATCAGAATTATCAGGAGACTCTGAGTTGGAACAGTTGTTGACCTGCAGATCCTCTTCCTGCAGTCGGTATGTTCAGGGATATGTCATACAGTACAACACAGATGCAACCATCTCATTAGCACAGATTGACAAAATTCTTCCCCAATGGAAAGCTAAAAAAGGTGGCCTGAGGACATTCCAGACCACTTGCACACTAATATGATGGTCAGGCATAGCTGGCTGGATTGGCTGGGACTGCACGGAAAGTTTATCCAATATGGCAGACTGTCTTGGCTGGTTAGACTGCTTCACTTGTGCACAACGAACCAGCATTATGGGTGCTGTCTGGTCATTTTTATGGCTGGCTGCTCATCAGGTCCTGGTAACAAAGTAAGTATAAAACATTGTTGCTGGTAGCATGGATGAATGATGTTTGAAAATTGAACCTGTACCGTATCTACTGTGTCCAAATGACTGTATGGTTCTGTCTACAACTGAGACTGCAAATATATTACTTTGGTCAGCCAGTTGGCCCGACATCTGGACGGTTTGGTCAACAGCCTGAGTCGTAAATAATTCACCATTAGAATGATGCTGGCAGGATTGGCAAAATCAGAATGCACTCCCATAAGCCAGTCTTTGTTGTCTATATCATGTCCGGGGTTGGGGGGCTGGACTTTTACCCAGTGGGTTGCCTATATTTGTATGATGTAACTTTGTCATATTCACTTGTCGACATTTTTTCTTCACAAAGCTTTATAAATCATATTGATCACTCTTGAGTCAAGATTTCTTTTGGCATCCATCTGCAATATCTCCTATGTGTGAAGCAATTTAACAGGTGGAGGGGGGGGGGCATTCCTGCATCCCTGGCTAAACTAGAAAAAGTCAGAGGGAGGGTGTAAAAATGTCTTGATCACTAGATTAGGATCAAGCTCTCTTTTGAAGAACACTGACCATATGTCTTCCAATATCTGAAGCACCAACTGGAGGGGTAAGGAGGTAATCTAGATGAGTTACTTCCCTTTGTCTATACAAAGTATCAACTGATGACTTTTTCAAGTCTGTGGGAGGGTTGGATTCTGGACATAGCAGAATTCCTTATGTTAATGTGACTGGGTTATATGTTTGCTGGAGAAACATTCTTTGTACAATGTCAGTCACTTGTAAATGGGTAACATATAAATATCAGTTATTTTCTGAGTTGCCGATATTTTCATAAGAATCCGCAATGTAACATTCTAATAATAAATAATAATAATAATAATGTGGACTTTATACAGCGCCTAATCTTTAGAAGCTCTAAGCGCTTTACAACATTTGACAACACTTAAAAAACATATACAATGAATATGATCACAAAAATAAAAACAAACACCACGAAATTAGAAAACAGAAATAGGTGAGTTTTAAGAGCGCTCTTGAATGAGATCACTGTGTCTTTGTGTCTAAGTTCAGTGGGCAATTCGTTCCACGTTGCTGGGCCCTGGTGTGCAAAAGAACGTTGTCCATATGATGTCATTTTCATAGTGGGAATAATGAGAATATAAGTGTCAGAAGAGGAGCGTAAGTATCTTGCTGGTGTGTACACATGGGTGAGGTCAGATAGGTATGTTGGACTGGAGCCCGTCAGTGAAACGTAGCACAGAGAACAAATTTTGTGTTTAATTCTGGATCGAATGGATAGCCAGTGTAGGGTACAGAGCAGGGGGGAGGCATGCTCTGATCGTGGTACTCTAAGGATGATCCGAGAAGCTGTGTTTTGAACTTTTGAAGTTTCTGGAGTAGATATTGAGACGAACCAGACAGAACTGAGTTACAATAGTCCAGTCTTGAAAGTACTAAGGAACACACAAGTGTTTTAGTGGCATCAACTGAAAGATACTTGCGAAAGGAGCTAATGTGTCTCAGCTCAAGATGTGCAGCCTTGCATAGGTTCATGACATGTTGGTGCAATGAGAGTACTGTCGAGATTAACACCTAGGTTTCGTACTGACTATGTGAATTTAATGTTGGTGTTGCTGATATTTATTGTCTGAGGTAAAGGATGTGAATGAGAAAGTCCTTGTGTTGTAATCAGAATGGGTTCAGTTTTATCATCATTCATCTGCAGCTTGTTACATGTCATCCACGATTTCACATCGGAAATGCACCTCTTTACGCCTTGGATGGTAGCTTCAACTTCAGTTGTGTGGCTAGATTTGTATATTTGGGTGTCATCGGCATACAATTGGTGAGACACTGGATGATGATCTATGACACTTGAGAGTGGCTGAGTGTATAGAATGAAGAGAACAGGTCCAAGAACAGACCCCAGTGGAACACCACAACATAGATCAACTGGGCTGGCGTGTTTTCCATTTGCGGACACAATTTGTGTCCTGTTGACCAAGTAGGACTTGAACCATAGTAAGGCTGTATCGTGAATGCCAAATACATGCCGGAGATGGTGAAGTAATATATCATGGTCTATTGTGTCAAATGCTGCAGACAAGTCTAGGACAGTGAGGACTGTAATCTTTCCGCTATCCAAAGCAGAGAGAAGGTCATTAACTACTTTCAGAAGAGTAGTTTCAATACTGTGGCAAGGGCGATATGCAGACTGTACATTGCTAAAAAGACTGTTTGAATTCAGATGAGATAAAAGTTGGGGTAGAACAACTTTTTCTAAGATTTCTGACATGAATGGGAGATGAGAAACTGGGCAGTAGTTCTTTAAATCGTTATGGTCAAGTGTTGGTTTCTTCAGCAGAGGCTTTACAATGGCAGTTTTGAAAAATGATGGGAATTCCCCAGATGAGAGAGAGGTATTAATAACATCAGTTAGTGAAGGCAATATTGGATCTAAGCACTCAAGCAGCAGTGATGTCGGAATCGGATCAAGTTCATATGACTTTGGTGCACCCTTCATCACGACTGTACATACTAAATCCATAGAGACAGGTTCAAATACTGCTAACGGTTGCCACTGAAATTCTGCATCGCATCTGTATGGTGACGACGAGTCAATTGAAGTTGTGTTGTCAAGTTTATCTCTGATGGTTTGTACTTTGTCAAGGAAGAAATATGCAAACAGGTCCGAAGGTTGACTAGAGAGAAGGTAGTTGGAAGTGATGTACATTTGTTCCTTGAAATTAGCTTGTTAGTAATCTCGAATAGCACTTTGCAGAAACTTTCCGTGATCTTAGTACTGTAGTGGGCTGATTTCGCTGCATGGACTATGTTTGTGACATTCTTCTTAGTGGCTTCATAGATTTGCTTATGAATAGTGAGTCTGGTGGAAAGTCAAAGCCTCTCAGCTTTACGGCGGTCTCTTTTAGCAGTGCGAAGCTGGTCCCTAACACTGCTATACAACAGAGAACACTTTTGAATTGATACTCTGCACTTACTTGCTGGGACATGTTTGTCAAGCAATGAACGCAGGCAGTTATCGAGTTGTTCTGCTGTAGGAGGTAAGCTAGTTGTTAGGTTTGCTTGGATGTCATGCATTAGTTAGGTTCTGTTTATCATACGGAGGTTTCTCTTAGTAGCAAATAAAGGTGGAGGGTTAGGGACTGATATGTCAAGATGGCACATAATGCAGAGGTGATCTGATGCAAGTTCATGGGACACCAGGGAGGACTGTAGAATATTATCATAACAATAAAACCAATTTACAAAATTCTGAAAACTGTGCTGGGAATTTTACTTACGCCATCATTTTACAACCTGTATCATGGATCAGGTATACAAGTTTACTTTCCTTGCATGGTCAAATATGGTCAAGAAGGTATGAAATTGGCATCTAATTTTTTCCAATTTTGGGATGTAACATGTATGACATGAATGTTATTTTCCAGAGCAGATGAAAAAATAATTTTGTCCTAAGGATCTGTGCATGATTCTGAATGTGTACAATTATTCTTTCTCAGTAATTTGAATGCAAATGACAGCTCTCTTACTGAACAACTGGGCATTATGACATCAATTAATAATGACAAACTCATTACAGACAAGATGAAACATGAGAATGTCCATAACATTTTGCTTGTTAGTTTTTCATTTTATTCTACTTACGATGAATTAAACAGATACTAATATTATCTCTCTGTTGTTTACTATAAATGATGTAAGCACCAGGTTGAAGTTTTGTTCACCATTTTTGGAAATACTTTTTTCACAGACGAAACACTTATTTTATGACATCAATTGCTGTACCCTTCTTAGTTTACAGCCAACAAACTTTGGTAAAGTTAAGCTGCAGAAACCGAACTCAAGAGGATTGGCAATCAGGAGGCGCAACTCCTGGAAGTGATGTCTTGGAATGCTGAAATCTACATCATTCAAGGTCTCATCAATATCGAGCTGCGTGCCAAATTTGGCTGAAATTCAAGAACACTTGGGAAAGGTAACCTGTGCAAGTGAAAGTTATCGGAGATAACCAATCAGGGGCCATAACTCATCTAAATGATGACAAAGAAATTCAAACTCCTGAGGGCTCATCAAAATAAAGCTACATGCCAAATGGTTAAAATCCAACAATTCACAGTAAAGTTATCTTGAGGAAACCAAATTACTGACAGACAGACTGACAGTGATACAGAAGGACGCCCAGACAGATGGACAGATGAACATGATAACTATAGGACTATGACTTGTAGAGCAGGACCCTAACAGTTTCATTCTTTTTTTATAGAAAAAGAAGATAAACACTGAAAACTAGTGCAGTAATTAAGAACATAACCAGTGAAACCTGTTTTAGACATCATTAGGGCAATTATGATCAATAATGGTAATGGACATCATTATGAGATTCCTTTTCGTGTTCTTCATTATTACTTTACTGTCAACATAAAAATCACAGCTCTAAAATGAACAGAAATTTTGATCCCCTGTATGTCACATATAGACAAGTTTCACTGTACATTCTATAGCTCATAGCATCTAATATAAAGCTCTTTGATTCAGACCACTAATCAAACTGATAAACAGTGATCTAAATTGGGACTTGATCTGATTTCAGAGGACAATTTGTGGAGTTTTATACAACAAAACTTGAATTATGAAAAGAGATTGTAATTGGAAAGTGGTTTCATTTTGGAGCTGATTGGCAGATGCCTTACAGATATCATGATATCAATGCTCCTCATCTTTAAGTTCAGTTTAGCCCAGAAAATATAAGGCATGAAAATAGTTCAAATAATGCTTAATGATCATTAGGTTCCTCACACAAATTTTATCCAATCATGATTAACTAATAAAACAGATTCCAGAAAGAAGAAAATTTAGAAGGAAAAACACCTTGTCAGTTGTGGCAAAGGATGCACATGAAGACACAATCTCTTTTACTGATATTTCTGTGAAAGGTAAGATCAATTGCTTACAGGAAAGGACTCCACTGCAAATGAAGCACATTTTACACAGGTTCATTCTGAACTTGCTTAGCTGTCATCAAGTAAAGTTATTCCTTACTTAAATATGACTGGCTGGTTGACCCAGGAACTAACAGGTATCAATGCAAAATGATTGATAGGTGTTAAACAAGGCAAAACCATTTCTCCTAACAATGTCCATGGATTGTAGATCTAATATAAGTCGGATAACTTTAATAAGTAACCTTTCATCTTCTCTGTTTTTAACAAGGTATGGCTAGAACAATGTACTGGTCAACCACACCATTTTGAAACAAAGAATTAATGACCAGTTTATTCAAAACTGGAATAGTAGACTGGATGATTCCAGTAAAGCATTATTTTATACAACACTTGTATTTTTCAATTTCAGCCTTATTTACAATACATTACTCAAACATGTTTGCATGCTTTGGCACAAATGACAGTCATCAGATATGTTAGAAAGCTTAAAGATGGGCAAACAGTGTCCTCATTAATGAGAGAAATTGCAGATTTTGCAATATTATAGAAGATGAATACCACTGTTTTTCAGGTATAAAATTTATATTCTAATAAAAAACCTTTAACAGCTAACAACATGGAACCCAAGTAAGCACAGCTGTTATTTACAAGAAGGATACAGTTACTGCTGCTATTCCTTGTTTTGCAGGCTCTAAGATGTAAAATAGGCCTGATGTGCCATGTTGCAAGTCTTAAGAGACAACCAATGGAGACAAATGTCTTGGTGGCTCAGTGGTTAGCACTAAATAACCTACCTGAGTTCTTGCTATAAAACACCAAAACTCAGCAATCCTTTGATGTCACAGGTTATACAGATCAATGACAACTTCTTTTGTATATATTTATTGGAACATGTGATATCTGGGAACTCAGTGAAGTTTATGATCCCATAGTATACAAGTCTCAGCATATAGCAAGTAATTGCTGAAAGGGCTATAAGAAAGAACTTAAATAATATATATATATATATATATATATAGCATATGAGTACCATTTTTTATTTGTAATTGATCTTTGTTTCATCACAATAACAATGTTACGTAAGTGGAACAAAACACATTTTAAAAAAACCCTGCAGGTCAGCTAAGAATACTGTGAAAGACTTTAAATTTGTTGGGTTATAATTTTCAAGGTTTTCATGGGTGAGCTAGACCACAAATTTAAAGTCACAATGAAATATCAATCAAGCCAACATACAACCCTCTTCCCCAGTCATATGCAGTGGAAATGTATCACCTGTTTCATTCCTTCTATTAATACCACAGCTATCAATACTGCTGAGAATGTGAAATATACATTAGGGTACATACAGGAATGATGAGGAACACTGATTACAATTCAGATGCAAAATTTCATGAACATGAAAACTTGTGTAAGGTTGTAATGACTCTACCTGATGTATAGCATTAGCATTGTCAATATCCTTCTTTATATTACAAAGCACACATTATTTTCACATTTACATAATACATTTTTGCACATATCAACTAACTGCTAAATAAACAATTAGCATGTTAGTCCTGCTTTCTCAAAGCCCATTTCAATTAGGTCTCTCCGAAGTGCTACTCTGTCATGTAGGCAGATAGGCCATTTAGCGTGAACTGGCTTAAAGGCAGTTGTTTTCAGGTCAACCAAGACCTGATCTGAACGTACACCTTCACTGTCTGTATCTTTGCTATTTATGTTTTGTGTATTTTGTAACAATTTTTTCATCACCAATTATCACAGTATGTGCATTAATAACACTGCCATTTATGGATTTAATTTTGCACCACAAGGTCAAGGTCACCAATCATCACGGAGTTTCCATGGGGTGATTTTGGCAGGATAGTTTGAACAAAAGAGGTTTACAGTCACAGATATTGTTCCAGCACTTAATCTCTAACTGTTGAGAACTTTAGGATTTGATAGCGGTCTTAAGAACACATGAGAACCTAATTACTTACCAGGTTACATTAGTGGTATTAAATGTATTAGCTCAGACATGTGGAAAAAGAAGTAGGCATTAAAATTAATTAAGCATTAAGATTTTCGCATTTATGCCAGATGTTAGCAATAAAAAACTTAATTAATCAACTTAATAATTGCAATACAGAGAATGTCGGCATAATCCCTTACAATGACATATGCATTTTTAAAAAAAAATTTAAACAATAAATCCACAAAATTAGATACCCATGAATATGTACTTTGTATCCAAACCAAGAAATATGAAATCCACAAAAATAAAGTGTTTCACAGCATAAAGCACTGGGAGAAATCCTTCTCTAGCAAATATGACCTGCCAACTCTTAGAACAGGTAGCAATATGACGATTTGGTGAGCAAATAATCAAGAATAATTTTGAAACATTCACATACTTAAAGTTCCAGCCATGATCACTTGTTGTTCTCTCCAGGATCTCCATCTCAGCTCCAGCCACACTGCATATTGGCCGATTCCAGCAGTCTCTGATTCGTCTGTAAAGATTCCTGGTGTAAAAGCTTTCCCAGCTCTGGTAAAGGGGAACAAAACCCTGCAGAGACAAATAAACTTTGCTTAGTGAAATCTAAGTATAATGTATCATGTTAAATGAGATCAACAGCAAATAAATGTAAGAAAAGAGAAAGAAGTGTTGAGAAGAAGAGATTAAGAAACAAAAGTATTGTTTATATAGTAGGTATTTGTGTAAATTTTATTAAACTAGTTTAAGATATGTACAAAATTATAAGATGATATCTACAAATATATAACCAAGAGATAATTTAAGATTGTATATACATCAACTGATTTTCATAAAATATATCCAAACCATTTCATCCAATAGACAAAAACCAACTTTGTTACACTACTAAATTAATAAATGTATGCCATTCAGATGCAAAACATTCCAGTTTATTATTTCTTTTGGCTAGTTCCATCTCACAAATTAAGTATTGTTTTAAAAAAAATTTAAACAAAGGTAGGGATGGAGGTTTTCTTTCATGGCACATAATATATATGTATCTTTTAGATATCAGCAATATAAAATTAATTACGCTAATTCTAACATACCAACAATTATTCCTGCAAGTGAAAAGCTACACAGAAAATTACATTTAGTGTTGTTTTTAATCCACTGGCTTCAATCAATCCAAAACTGTTTTACAGTTACATAGTCCCAAAAAGGAAGAATTATTGTTTCAGGTGAATCCCAACAAAAGAACATTTGTTATTATTTGCTATACGAAATGTTTCTAGAAATGTGATTGTTGCAAGAACCCTATGCAGCAATTTATTCTGAAACCAAATACCATTTATAAATAGAATACCTTTTTCTAACCCATTTTTGGTAAATAACATAGACCCCTGGCCTTAATATTTTCAGTATATATTAGGGCTTCAGTAAGAAAATCTGAAAAAGTCTTTGGAATAAAACTTTTAGAGTATATGTTATAAGAAATAAAAAAAGCCTTCCAAAATATATTATCAACATCTATGTTCCTTTCTATATAAATGATACCAAACTTGTTAAATTCCTTCAAATATTTACAACAGTGAAAAATTAGTTTACTCCATTTTGTATTTTTGGTAAATATTCTTCTGACCCAGGATATTTTAATAGCATTTAATACCATTTTTGTATCTTTATTCTTTTTAATCATTAATGACAGTATCTCTGCACAGAGTAAAAACAAATAAGGTGAAAGGGGGTCACCTTGTCTGCATCCTCTATGTATATAAAACCAAGATGAGATATGTTCATTAACAGTTACACAATTTTACATTGTGATAAAATGTTTGAACCCATTTTATAATTGAATTACAGAAATTGAAAATATTTAGTACTTTAAATAAAAATTCGCATTCCACAGAACTGAAAGCTTTTTCAAAGTCAATCTTTTGTAGCATACCATTATATCATGTACTACTCTTAAACTTTCACAAATAGATCTACCAACCATAAAACCAGTTTAATCATCATTAAGTACTGTAATACATATTGAGGCTACTTTATAGGTAGTATTAAGGAGAGATACTGGTCTCCAATTCTTTAAATAGCTTTAATCTTTATCAACTTTAGGAATACAAGTAATAACGCCTTCCTTCTGAGTTGCAGAATGACTATTTATTTCATAACCAAAGTTAGCTGACCTAATTAGAAAATATCCTAAATCAGTCCCCAAAAAAACTTTAAAAAAGTCAGCAGAAAACCCATCAGAACCTGGACTCTTACAATTTTGCATGTTTGTTGGGCAGCTAAAGCTTTGGACAAAGATATCTTGCCCTCCAATTCTTGGCTGTTTTGTATTTAATTTCTGAATATCAGTCATCAAGTATTAAGTTGAGAATTGAGATCTCTGTTTTCAAAATCTCCTGAGGCATACAGACTTTGATCATACTAGGACTGTGTCTCTTCAAGTATTTCTTTTTGGTTGGTAAGGGATAGTGTTGTCACTTTTATGACACTTTTCATACATTTACTCAGATAGTTTCGGATTTCTAAGTTGTAAAAATATTTCATCATTTTCTCACCCTCTTCAATCCATCTAACTCTAGACCTAATAATATGACCTTTAAGCTCTTCCTGACATAATTTTGTAATTCATTTTGTTTTTCACATATCAAATTAGTATTTATTATTTCATTACCATTTGATAAATTATTAATCACTTAATTAAATCATTTTCTAATCTATCTCTGCTTTTTTTCTTGAATTAAGAATAAGATATTATTTTTGCTCTAATCTCCATTAGAAGAACTTTAAAAAATAATTGGTTTATCCTAAATTATAATTCATCATTTGGAATATCACTGACATCATTTTGGACATAAATATCACACAAATATTGTAATTTGATATTTAATTATTTCTTTTATATTTTCATTATGTGTCTTGTCTTTAAGTAGTAAGCGATTGAACTTCCAAAATGATTTTCCCTTCTTGATGTTCCATATTTTATACACTAATGTTAAAAGAGAATGATCCATTCTATGCCCTTGTACAATATCTGCCACTTCAATAAATGCAAGCAAGTTCTCTGAAATCAGGAGAAAAAAACAAGCCTTGCATTTTTGTTTCTACCCCTCCAAGTGTGTCTTTTCTATTCTCCATGAATTTCTCTCCAGATATCAGTAAGTCCAAATTCATTTGTGATCTCTATCAGCTTCTCTCTTGATCTTGGGTTGTTCAATCTGACATAATTATATGTATCATGTTGCTCATTCATAACTAAATTAATATCTCCTTCTATGATTATCTAGTGAACACAATAGTCATTTAAGTCAGTTTTCAACTATTGATAAAAATCAGGAGAGTATTTGGACCATAAATATTTAATAATGTTATGTTCTTATTATTTCCCTGTGTCTTTTTGTATTGCTTTACTTTAAATTCAAAATTATTGTTAAAAAGAACTGCTACTACTCAAGATAGACTTGAAAAATTGCTATAAAAAAAGCATTCATATCCCCACTGACAATGTATATAATACTCTTCTTTTTGTAGAAAATAAACTGAAAACTGCCTTTGCTTTAAAAGATGCAAGACATCTCTTGCCTGAAAAAACTTTGATGAAATGCATAATTATTTTGTCAAGCTGTTGAAAGACTAGTAATTATCCCCATGTACCCCTCTGAAGATTGTCTACTTACCACCCTTCAGTCAAAAGCTGTAAAAACTTTGTAAACAAAAAGTATGCAGCCTATGAATGGGGAACATATTGCCTCGATTACCTATAATTAGTGCTCACTCGAGTTTAATATACATGTGACTCTATCAGCAGCTGGACAAAAATGCTGTTTTTAAGGCTGTCTATTGCACATATGATTTTATAGATGAAACCATTTTCAAGATGGTTACCATTGTAGTTGTATTTATTATCCAAGCAGAATCATTTTCATTGAGAACCAACTATGCATCATAAGAAGTCGTTCGAGAAACCCCATGCTAATATGACTGTCCATTCAAAAGAAGTATGTACGAAATTTTCATGATGGCTGCTGTGGTGGGCGTACTGGATGTCTGAGCAGCACAGTTTTCATTTAGGTCCAACTAGACCCTGAAATGAATGTGTGTGTAAAGTTTCATGACAATACTCCAAGTAATTTAGGAGGATTTGTGATAAACTTGTGGGAATGGACATCCATTTGTCAGACAACAGGCCATCTCATAAGCTCTTCTGGCCTATTAACAGCAGAGTTGAAACCAAAATATTCAGTTGGGGGGGGGCAAGGGGGGAGGGAGGAGGGCAAAGAAGAAGTGGCTCAACAACTCCCCTAAAATATTCACTGAATAATAAAAGAATTTATGTTAGTGGCACCAAAATAATGTTAGAGTTTGAATACAATAGCACAAAACTGCCATAGGGTCGTTCATGTTTTAGTTGTTTTCAAATCAGCTGATGTAACCTGAATCCTTGTGGGGTTCTTAGATTATCCACTGGGTTGACATGTGGATGATATGTTTCCTACTTCCACTTGTCAATAATAACAATGAACATACATGTGGAGTAGAATCAATTGGATGAATTCAATCAAATTTATATGGTTCTTTTGTCCCATCGATTGTTATGTTGAATATGTTCTCAAGTGAAGATACATGTACTTGATCAAACATATTTTGATCACGTCAACTGTTCTTTCATTTGAAGCATTAGTATCATCTGGAAGAAAAATGAATGAACTCTCTGTATTGTTTGTAACTGAAGTGGGTTCATCAGAGTAATATCCTCACTACCTAGTCCTTCAACAAGTACTAATTAGGTTGTTTACAAATACTTGCTCAACACTGGTGGATTAATCAATCAGAATTTTATGGAATGTCTCTAGAGTTTTTTTTACATCTTCATTACAGTTGTACATCTTGTTGCAATGGTGGCAGTACACCCACCTGTATTTCAATGTGAATGACATCAGGGTGTTGATCCAATGATTGGCAGTGTTTATAATTCAACAGATGACACTCTGAGACAAAGTTTTGGTGGTGAAGATGTACTCATGCAATGCTGTCATTATGACAGAGTGACATTATGATGATTGATATCAGTCTCGCAAAGTGGGATCAGTTATGGAAGCAGTATGGCTTCTCCAACAAAGTTAAAAATTATAGCAAACAACAATGAGAGCACAAACACCTAGGTTATCATGGGAGAAAAATAATAAAGAAATAAAATATTTGGAAAGTTGTTTCATACTCATCTACTCTCTTGTGTGTGTGTGTGTGTGTGAAACTCAGGCTATTCAGCTATTTCAAGAATTCATATAAAATAAAATCTAATTATCCAGTACTGGTTTACTACTGCTTTGTTTAAAAACTTGCTTAAGTGTAAACTCCTGTCTACCTAAGCATGGCCTTGATCTTTACTGATCTTGAATGTGAACAGTGTTCCAGAAACTTGACAAGAAAATTTTAGACACAGTTTCTTCAAACTATCAATACACTTGTTGACAACAGTGTTACTATTGAAACATAGTATTTATTGGTCTGATAAAACTACAAGCAGTAATGTATTAATATATTGGCAGTGCTCCAGCTGGGATTGGTGGGGGGATTGGGAGATAGACTTTTCCAAGAAAAATGAAATGGACATTTCCATCAAGGTGTCATATTACTCATTTTATCAATTATATTTGTGGAAAAGATCAAATTCTATTTGAAAATTAACAAGTATATGAACCAAAATTAAAGCTAAGCGAGTAGGTCAAATTGGATCAATTCAGTTATATTTCATTTCATACTATTATCAAATTGATTGTGGTGTTGAATATGTTATCAAATAAATTTACCTGTCCAAACATATTTCAATCATGTTAACTAGTCTGCTGTTCGAAGGATCAGTACCTATGCACTGACTGTAATTTAGGTGAGTTTATCTGAACTAATATCCAGACCACCTTGGACTTCAACTAGTACTGATTAGGTTGTTTACAAATTACTTGCTCAACACTGGTGGATGAATGAATCAATCAATCACATTCTGGGTGGAATTTTTATTTAGATTTTCATTATTGTTGTACATCTTACAGCAATGGTGGCAATACACCTGTATTACAATGTGGATGACACCAGAGTGTGCCCCAATGATTGGCAGTGTTAATAATAAATTCAACAGATGGCATACTGATACATAAATTTTTGGTGGTGTAATCTTACTCATGCAATGCGGTCATTATGATAGAGTGACATTATGATAATTTATATCAGTCTTGCAAAGTGAGGTCAGTTATGGAGTATGACTTCTCCAACACGGAGTTAAAAATTATAGCAAAACACCATGGAGGCATAAAAATATAGGTTATCATAGGAGGAAAATAATAAAGAAATAAAATATATTTTGAAAGGCTGTTTCATACTCATATACTCTGCTGAGTGTATGTGTAAAAGTCAGGCTGTTTAGTTATTTTAAGGTTTCATATAAAATAGAATCTAATTATCCAGATATACTTCTGCAGTCTTTACAAACTTGCTCAAGTGTTGACGAGAATCTCCTGTCTACCTAAGCACAGCCTTGACCTTTACTGATCATAAATGAGAACAAGTGTTCTAGAACCTGGACATTAAAAGATCAGATATTATTTCTTCAAACAATCAATACCTTTGTTAAAAAAAGTGTTACTATTGAAAAAAAAGGGATTTATAGCTCTGTCAAACTTACAACTATAAACAGGAATATATTAATACAATAGTGGTGCACCAGGTGGGACTGGGGGCATGGGATGTGAGAGGGAGATCAGCTTTTCCATGATAAATGAAATGGGCATATCCATCAAGATATATTTAAATTTTTAAAAATTTTATTTGCGGAAAAGATCAAATTCTATTTGATAGGGTACATGTAAATGAAGCAAAAATTAAAAATGTTAAGTGAGAATAGACACATCTGTAATAAAGTCTACACAGAAGTTTACCTAGAATTAAGCAAAAGGGAAAAGGTGAAATATGTATGCATGTTTGTGTGTATAGGGTTTAATTATATGTCAGCATAATACACAATGTTCTTAAAATAAAAGAATCACAATAAAATGGGAAAAATATAGACGAAGGAAAGCATCCAGTCCAGACCACTACTGATAGTCAAATGAGGATTTATGCAAGATTGGTCAAAATAAAATAAAAGCATTGTTTATACATGAAATGAAAATCTACATCAACTAAAACTGTTACTATTATTTAGTATTATCATTATATTTTACTTCTTGCATTTGGGGCTATGGGGCTATACAGCATTAATAATCAACTGGCAAGGGAAGTTACATGCATAGCCGTACATCCACAAATTTACTTTAATTCATCATTAAAACCACAAACAAATTGTCAAATTTCATCATTCATGTACTTACTGTCAACCTGGGTTCTGTACACGACTTAATCTTTTCTATGCCAATGTCTCTGAGAAAATCCCTGATATGACCAAACACCACCAGCAAGCCATAGCCCAAATAGGTCCATATGGCTATGTGCAATGGTGTCTCTTCAAATGACTCAAAGTAGGCCCCGCTCCCATCCTCTGTCTGTGAAAAAGTATGAGAAAACAAATGAGACATGTTTGAACTTTATATTGTGCTTTATGTTCTGACGCAGTAGCAATAATATCGAACAACAGTTCAGCACCATCTTCATTTAGGACAAACGAGATATCAAAAGAAGTCTTTCAAAAAATTGCATGTTGATATGAAAATCCATTCTGGAAGAATAATGACAAGATTTTCAAGATGGCCATTGTGGTGATTATATTGGATGTTAGAGCAGTTCTGTTTTCATTCAGGACTAACTAGACCATGGAATGAAAGTGCATGTAAAGTTTCACAACAGTCCTCTGAGCAGTTTAGAAGAAGTAGCATTAACAAATTTGTGCTAATGGATAATGGAAGATGGGCAAAAGGCCATCCTGTAAGCTCTTCTGATCTATGATGAGAAGAGATTAAAAAAAAATGTAAACCCAATCCTTGATTCATGTTTACCATGAATCATTATTAAACTATGAAATGGTTTAGTGGCACATGTCTAAGCATATACTGTACTGCACAAAAGTAAACAATGTACTGGCCCACTGACAGCATTCTTACTTAGTCCAAACAATATATAACCAGAAATGTTTACACTGGGATCAAATTAAATGAGACCTGAATTTGAGGAAGGAGTGACCTTTTGAACAAAATGCTAAAATGGAACAGTTTTCCATCAACGTTTTATGTACATCTAGAACGGAGCTACCCAAAACCACACTTAACACATATCTGAACTATAATATGAAGTATTATTTACAAGGATGATTATAAATATTATGTTTTTAGTGATTCTCTTCTTCATAATATCTCTTTTTAAGAACACAAGCGATTTGTTACCATGAACATAAAATTAACCTCAACAATTAAAAAAGAACAACTGAATAGTTAATAAGTGTTTACAGTGTTCTGCCAATAAATAATTACCAAATTTGTTTACCCTTCATGGTTGCATTACAATATCCCAAATTCACCCTTTTATACATCACACAAGAAGTTTATGTGACTGTCATTCATATTCAACCCTGGGTGGCAGAATTACATAGACTCAATATCGATATGAGATATAATTGCTTAAATATATTAAAGTATCATTTTCCTATTCTCTAATAGATTGAAATAATGGTAAAATATTCTAATTTGACAATATGATTTAAGATATGTGAAAATTTGCAGTTTTTGAATTGCAGAGCTTAATTCATCACTACCTTTCACATATCATTTACCTTCCACCATTGTAGCACTGTGACATCATCCACGTCAATCATGAAAGCCCTAAATTATAAAGTGAACAAATAAGGTTTTAACTATTTTCATGTTAACATCTCACCATTAGTATCCAGGGTCTTTTGTTGTGTAGGAATATCTAGGCTGGCACTAGAATTTTCCACTGGTCGCCAAATTTGGTTTGAAGAATAATGCATCTTTTATTATTTGGTCTGCCAGGAAAGGACAGCACAGTGGAATTTTCCATTCAAAATCTTGACCTCATTAACCTTTAGTCTTCGCCCATAATGTACCAATGTTTTAATTAATATTTTCATCTTCCTCTGAATTAGTTTTCTTTTCAAAGTAATAACTGAGCTTTTGCTCAAATAATTATTTATATCTGCAAGTTTCGTTTCTTGCATCATAAATCCAGCCATATAAATACATCATGCTAGTGGTTGGCAGTTGCTTTGCAATCTAATTTAGCTGACAAGATGAGTAACTTCTGAATAATCCTATCACAAAATAGGTTGCTGAAATACATGTACACATAGATCAATCACAGATCCATCACTGAAACAAATGACACCATTTGGCAATTTTGACCACTGTGAGCACAACATAAAATATAAATCATATGCGATGTCAAAACACCCCACCCCCAGAGACTAAACATCCTGGCCAAAGTGGATAAACTGCTAAACTGGCAGATCTGGCACACTGGTTTTGTGCCAATGGCAATTTCAGTTGTATATAGCCCCTTTGCAAATATAATAGCTAACAATCACAGAATACAGCAATGGCTTCATAGATATAAACACCAATGCCCAACTTCAACAAAATGGTATTATTCAAGCCTTTAAACAAATAAAATTGGAGACCATACTTCAGTCCTTTGTTCATTTGTTCTTCACGGTTCACGGTATGACCACATTCCTGTATGTTCTCGCTTATGAGTCAATTTCAACTGGAAAATGTTCAGACCCAGATCTGCCATCACATAATGTGCCCCCAGATCTGGGTCTGTGCAGTTTGTTAGGAGTAATCAGTAGAACAATCAGCATAGACCCTGACCTGCAGGCACATTATGCAATGCAGATCAGGATCTTTGTTGTTTATAGTTTGACTCAACCTATAAGCAAGTATATGTGATATATCTAGAAACATTAAAATGAAGGGTGCTATAAAGAAGAAAAGCAGTATTTGGTAAGAGAAAACTGAATGGGTTGGTCTTAATCTTCTCAACACAGACCTTGAATTCTTTTTATCAGTATACAGAATACAGAACAAGATCTAATATTTCTGGAAAGTATTCATTCCAGGGTATTTATATGCGGTGGAAAGTCCACGCCATTTGTCAAGTTCAAATGATTGTGAATGACTGCTTAGCCATCTTGACTGAATATTTCATTAGGACATAACTGATATTAGTCAAACTTTGATAACAGAAAAACCTACCATGAATTCTTTGCATGGTTACAGCACAAGTAACTACAAATACTTTAGAAGCTCTACCTCTTAGTGTAGGAGATGCAGTAATAGACAGACACACAGACAGACAAAGCAGCAGATGGACAGGCAGTGGGTATCACAATATCCCCATGCTGGACTTGTCACTAAACATTGGGGACAATAAATTAATCAGTACCAGTTAACAGTTTCTGTCCAAGTTGCATGATTATTACATGTATATACACTATACTTTATACTTACACTGTTTTAAAACTTTTGAATAAGAATGAATATCACTAAAATTTAGGAATAATAAATGTCATCCACACTAGCTAACAGGGTCTGATCAAGTTGCATTAAGATCATATTAGCTATATTATGTACTTACACTATACAGTGTGACCCCGCTATAGCACACTCCATTATAACACTAATTCAGATAAAACACGATTCTGCCATTGCTCCCGAAATTTCATATACATGTACTTTTCTCATACACTAAATTTTTTTTCTTTCTTAAAAAGTATGGAAAGTAATGTCTAAAAAGTTTATTATCATTTTTGAGGAAGAGATCATGTATGAATTCTAATATAAGACGATCGTGGCGTGGCTCCTGCAATTTCATATACTCAGGGGTCACGCTACCAGACGAAGTGGGCGATTAAGTCACTTAAAAAATGTAAACTTCGCCTTTTTCTGTTAGGAAAGTGAAAACGACTTCACCCTGTGATTGTTTTTTAGAGGTACATTGATAAATACATTTTGAGATGCCCCCTCACCTGAGGCAGGTTTATTCTAGTATTCTGTTGTAGCTATAGGTATTCTTCAAGCCATCAGTAGCTAGGCCTAGTTTTGATATCAATTATGCTGACAAATAAACACTTGCACATTCACAGTCATGTGTTTGATAGCTGATTGACCATTAACCATTTCCTGAGTTGGCAACTAGGCCCCTATCACTACCTGATTTACGCATGTTATCCTTCGATGATAAAAACATACATACTTGTGTTTCGGAACTTTAACAATAGTATGTACATAGCAGTTCCTTCTTAAACTTCTGTTTGACAAGTCAAGCCATTCCTAAATAAATCTCAAAATAGCCAGGACCAAGCAGACAATGTGAGGAAGCTATACCCTTGTGAGAAAAGTATTATAGACATTCAAATATTTCATTTTCATTTTCATTTAGCAGAAATCTTTTTCTTTTTTTTTTCTATTTTCTGCTTGTCTCCCTTTTGGAGATTTAAATTTTGTACTTTTTGTACTTATTTTTGTACTTATTCCTTTTGCCATCTTTTTCCTTTTTTTCAATTCTCATTACCTTTGATTTCCAATTTTGTCATTATTGCTAGCATAATTTGTACTTTTTCCCATTTTGCTTAAAGTTAATGTATTTACAGTCATTACTGAGCATCACTCACATTTTTGCATTTACCTGTAGGCCTTTATAGCTAGGTCAAGGCTATCAGTGGTGTGGGACCACCATTTTCAATTTTGGACCTCAGTAAAAAGTGAGTTGTGCTCACCATTTTTATACACAATGGCCCAAGCGCAAATAGACAGTGTATCAAATACAAAACAAGGCAATAGGCTAAGTACCTATTTTAAAACTGTAATAGACAATTCATATGGGAAACCTTTCCTAAAAGCCTTCCATCCGGAAGGATGTCAGACATTGGACTTTGGGGTTGTAGAAAATGGACCCAGACAAGCTGACATACTAACAGCTTTGAAAGTTCAAGGATATGATATCTCCCAAATTGAGGGGCTACAAAATGCAGGGTACAACAAATTTGTTGTTTACCCTAGAGAGTACCAAAAGCCACTAATTGACAAGGAATACATAGAAGTGAAGAGGATACAAGCAAGGGTGTACAAAACTCCCCCCATAGTAAGGGAGATGCAAGGAAGACCTATCGACCTCTTTGTGTCAGGGCTGCCCTTGAAGTGGAGACAGAGGAAGTTATAGCCAAAATGGAAGGGAAACTCCAGTTTAAAGTTAAACGCCACAAAATGGCGACTGTTTGGGGTTTCCCAGGGGTAAAGACTGGCATCAGAATTGTCTCGATAGACAGAGACGACGCAAAGAAAATCCCCTCGCATTTCTATGTGATGGAATTTCTTTTAAAAAGTTGGTATTCTGGCTGCGAAAAAGACAGAAAATATCCCAAGTGCAAAAATACAGGCCATGCAGCAAGAGAATGTCCAAACTTCCTGCCTGGAGCTACCTATGCTGGTGCTACCTATGCAAGTAAGGTAACCCAAGCAACAGGAAATGAGAACCTAAATGAGAAAGAGTTAGAGGAAATCCATCAAGCAGTTAACTTGTTGGTGGAGCAAGTTAGGGAATCAGAGAAAACAAGTCTACAAAATGCACCTCTAAACGGAACTCTAAATAAAGAGGATTCAAAAACACCAGGGGAAAGTTTAGAAGACTCAACACAAAACTTAGAGTGGAATAAGTTCTTAAGTCCCTTCAAAACACCATCACATTACTCCTTAAAAAACAAAAGTTTGGACGAAAGAATTTTAGAAAAGAATAAATTCTTCCCCTTAGCAGAGGAGGAAGAAGAAACTGAAATCTCCACAGGAAGTCCATAGGAAGTACAGGAAAGTGAGGTAAATCCCCTGATCTCCACCCCCATCACTCCCATACCTACCAAAAGGATTTAAAAAAAAGAAAGATGAGGCTTCTTTCTCTGTCATCCTCAGGGAGTGACAGTCTGGTAGGAAATATGGAAGAAGGAAACAAATCACTCCCCAAAAAAAAGAAAGAGGGGGGTATGCAAGGTAAAATCACCAAAAATAAAGAAGATCAAATGAACCCCGAAACAGACGATCCAGACCGAGATAAGGAAGACAATCAGATCATCACGACGGACAAAGACGATGACACGGACAAAGACAAGGACATGGAAATGGAAAATGACAGCGATATTGACCAGGAAATGGAAAACAGACAAGAGACAGAAATGATTACATATACAATGGAAAATTCAAACGACAAAACAGAGCCAAGCAGAAGTGATAAAACAGAGGGGGCAAGCACCCCCCATGTAAATGAATAACTTTAAAGTAAATTGTAAAATCTTTAAACCAATAATTTTACTTAATCTTATTTAAAATATAATAATTAACAAAGATGTCAGATATGGCCGCCTGGGATAGTACAAAATGGAGGGATCCAGCTTCCATATAGCATCAATAAATATAAATGGCATTAATAAAGACAAAATAGATAAACTGTAATTATAATACCTATGATATCTTTCTAATCCAGGAAACGCATAATGGATTTACAAAGGACCTTTTGGCATATACAGAAGAAAAATTAGATGCTATTGTTATAATAAGTAATTATATAGGGAAGGACATAAAGGGAGGGGTAGCTACTATAATTAAAAACAAAAATTATTTAAACGGGGAAAAAATAGAAGGGAAAAGCGATTTTGATGGTAGAGTACTTCATGTTAGGGTAAACAGTTTTAACATAATTAATGTATACTTTCCGGCAAATAAATACAAAAAAACTGACTTCATTGAGAAATTTGATAAATACATAAGTGAATTTTCTATGGAGGAATTGGTGATTGGAGGGGATTTTAATTGGGTAAGCGACAATATAGATAGGATAGGGGATTTAACCTCAAACGATATTATTTTTAGGAAAAATATGTTAGAACTTTTTAAAAAACATAATTTAGATGATATATACAGAAAACTAAACAGAATATACTTATGAGTACAAAAATGGACTAGCAAGTAGATTAGATAAATTTTATGGGACCTTTTTAATAAGGGACATTATGAAGATGCTATTATTACAGATTTTAAAATATCGGATCATAAATTAATTGAAATAAAAATAAAATCAAAACTCAGAACTAAATGGGGTAAGGGTACATGGAAAATAAACAATAGACTCTTAGACAATGAGGAATTTACAAATGAAATAAAGGCATTAATATATAGGATGTTTTTAATTGAAGAGGAAGATATATTACTTCAATGGGATAGCTTTAAAAAGAAAATTAAAAATATAGCCCTAAATTATAGTAAAAGATTAAGTGAACTGAGAAAGAAAGAAATAATTTTACAACTCAAAAAAGCAACTAAAAGAGAAAGCTTTTAAATAAGAAATGTGAAATCCTGGAAAAAATTACCTCATTCTACAGTAATCTGTATAAAACCCAAATTATAAATAGTGACCAGATAAATTTATATTTAAACGATGTTAAATGTGAGCAAATTACATCGAAACATAAAGACTTATGTGATGGCTTCATTTTTAAAGAAGAGATTATAAAAACTATCAACTCCCTAGCCAAAGGGAAGTCATCAGGAAGAGATGGACTCACGGGGGAATTTTATAGAAAATTCCAACGTGAGTTAGCGCCGATTATGGAATCTTTGTATAACAACATACTTTTAAAAAATAGTAAAATGACGGATACAATGAGGGAGGGTTTGATAATATTAATTTATAAGGGGAAGGGTGATAAAAAAGACTTAAAAAACTGGAGGCCCATCTCCCTCCTAAACAATGACTACAAGATTTTAAGCAAAATATTAGCCAATAGAATTAAACATTGCATGAATTAACAAAAACCAAACATGTGGTGCTACTGGAAATGATATCCAGAACAATGTTTTAAATATCAGGACAATAATTGAATTCATAAAAGATTCAGGTCAAAGAGGTGCTATGGTACTTCTTGACCAAGAAAAAGCTTTTGACAGAATTGAACACAACTATATACAAAAAGTACTTGAAAACTTTGGTTTCGGAGAAAACTTCCGTAAATGGACCGAAATCCTGTATAGAGATATAAATGCAAGAGTACAGGTAAACAGTGGTATCACAGCAACATTTGGAATACAGAGGTCAGTCAGACAAGGCTGTCCTTTGTCAATGCTATTATACGTAATAGCGATTGAAATACTAAGTATTAAAATAAGGACTAATAAACTTATAGAAGGAATTACGATCCAAACTTGAGAGAGGAATTTAAAATGCTCCAACACGCTGATGATTGCATGAACTTTATAAGAGACCCAAATTCTTTTAAACACCTGGAAAAAGAATACGAAAACTTCAGTAAGGCCTCGGGGTCGAAAATTAATCACGAAAAAACTGAAATACTAAAAATAGGCAACTGGAGAGGGAACCATCCTGGGCTCCCACCCCACTTAATAAAAGATAAGGTCAAAGCCTTAGGTATATACTTTGGCAAAAATGAGGAGATAGAAAACCTACAAAACCTTAAAAACAAAGTAAACAAAAATATTGAAATGTGGGCACAAACGCCATTGTGTATTATGGAGCGTGCCCAAGCTGCAAAAACTTACTTTTACTCCAACATAAACTACATTCTAAAATCTTTAGACCTGCATTATAAAGTGTTAAATAATATAGATAAAGAAATAATAAACTATATTTGGAATTTCAAATTACACTATGTTGAAAAAGAAACATTATATAGAGACAATAAAAGAGGAGGCTTAGCTTTACCAAATTTAAAATGGATGCAAGAAGCCAATATTTTAAACAGATTTTTAAAAATTAAAGCTTCCCCGGATATGCCGTGGGAAGCTATTTATATTTATTGGTTTGGGTTTATTAACAGAAATAGAGTTGACATTTTTAGAAACAACTCCTTAACCAAAAAACTGCTTGCAGACAAAAAATTTAAATATATGAAAGATTTGATTTTTAAATTCAGGGATAATAAAGAAATTTGGGAAGGGAGTAAAAACACATACGAACTAATTAGGGAAATTTATACCAAGAATCAAAGATGTAAAGTAGAAAGGGAAAACTGGGGGGTAGATTGGAACATTTCTTGGACAAATTGGGCAAACATAAAATCATTAAAAATTCAAAGTATCATTTTTAAATATCTACACAATGTTTGGCTCACTGGTGAAGTTGCAAAAGGAAAGGGTATGATTAAAATTATCCCAAAGTGTTCCCTATGCAAAGCATACAACTTTACAAAAACACATGTCATGACAGAATGCAAAAATAAAAAAAGGATAACAGACAATATTATTGCTTCTATAACTAAAACAATTAAATATCAGCGAAATCAAATTTTATACCTGGATGCGAAATTAGAAAAAAAAAACTTTCTTCGAATTAACTAATTATATAATGATAAATCGATACTATGAGGGAATGTGGACAGGTTATTGCTATACATAAATAACCTTTCCATTTATTTAAACTTGACTTTTTGGAATTTATACGAGATCTGAAGATCATTTCTTGAAAATTTAATTTTTTTAAAATTTTTCTTCTTCCTTCACTAATCAACCCAATATAACTGGAATCCTGATACTAATATTTTTAATTTAAATAACTTTTCTTTTTATTTTTAAAGTTATAAACCTTTTGTATAGAAAACATTATTATAGGGACAGGGTATCTGCACATCAATGAAGTAGGAGACAGAAACGCCACCGGGCTATACCACAAGGCGCTACGCGAAGTGGGAAGGCCGGTGGAAAAGCTCCGAAAAAGACATGTGCAGAAAATGGATATACAATACATGAACATAAGGGGTTTTACTTTTAATTTTCTTTTTATTCATCTGGATTCCAGATAAAAAAGGGACTAACCAAAAACGCTCACAATTTATATCCTCCTTTTGGACCTTTATATTTGGCTTTAAATGGTAGAGGGTGTGGAATAAGGCTATGTCATGTTAAGAGAAGCATGTCATATAAATAAATTAAGATATGTGGCTCCTTACAGACTGGGCTTATAACCAACCCCCGATATTTAAAAAACAAGAAACGACCATTATTTCTACACTCATTTAAAAACACTAGGCTTTATTTAAAAAAAAAAAAAAAAAAAAAAAAAAAAAAAAAAAAAAAAAAAAAAAAAAAAAAATCAAATTTTGTACACTGTTTCTTATGCAAATTATAAAACAAAAACTTGTAAAGGGTCTTAAATAAATGATTTCATTTACGGATAGAAAACTGAAAGAATTATATTTCTCTGCCGTCCTTACATATACATCTATAGCATACACACAATATAGCATACACAGGACATAGGGACCTGTGGCAAAGGTCACTAGATATAAAAAGATGATGTTTTTCCAATCTGGTGATTAAAACTGGAGCGGGAAACTCATCTTTTAGATAACACTAGGGACAAAAATACCCCACTCAAAATTGGGATCAAAATTCTGTTTTAAACTAGATACACTTACAACACCTCTGAAGGGGATACACTAAAACATAAACACTTTTTATTTTGGTTAAGTGGGGGGGGGCATCTGTCTGGTGCCCCAAAAAAAGAAAAAAAAGGACCAAGCAGACTTGGAAGTGAAGAATGGGATACTACCATTTTGAATGGGATTTATAGAGTCACAGATTTAAAACAATTACTATTACTGACAAAGGGATAAAGAGACAAATAACTAAAAAAAGGAAAAAGACAGACAGAGCAGTACAGTGGAAGATGATCAGTGATTTCAACTCACAAGTGGAGCGAGGTGCACAAGAGAAAATGGCTATACACAAAGCCAATAAGGTGGTTTCATGGAGATTGGATAACTTCTTTAAGATAAGAAGAATAGTGAGAAATGAAGGATCCTTTTTAGAATGTTTGTACCAAGAAGGGACACAATTTCTAGACATGTCAAGAATACCAAGAGATCAAATACCAGAAACTGCAGACGTCATGGTTAAACTCAAGGTTCTAGACCCAGAATATATAAAAAAAAAAGCATACTCTATAAACCGAGAAGGGAACAAGGGATATATACTGAGACCGAGGGGCAAGCAACCAATACTACCATATGGGGAAATGATGATTAAAGGACTGCTAGTTATTGTTAAGGAACCTACACCATTTTTGAAGAAAATTAAGAAACAAACTGGAGAACTACATCTGACCGACATCCCTCTAGAAATACCTTTGCAGGCAACGAAAGAGAGATTTCAGGAAAAGTTCAACATAGAAGTCATATCTTCCAGATTGGATACTATTCCCTTAACATCAATTTACAATGGGAATCGGATTTTTGAAATAGAAAGAGTAAACTAAAGGAAGTTAAAAGAGCCTTCAACCTATTTGGATTTCTAACTAAAACGTGGTACAAAGGCTGTATTCATAATAGAACATGCAACAGATGTGGACTAACAGGGCATACCCCACATAAATATCCCAGAAACTTGGAGAATCCAGAAGCGAGTATGCAAGCGTTGGAACAACAACAGCAGCAACAACAAGAACAACAATCAAATGACAGAACACAAGGAACAGAGTCAAGATCGACGAGAACTGAAATACAACAAAAAAAAAACCAACCAAGCCCCAAGACACAGCAGGAGAACCGTCGACAGACAAATCGAAACCAACAAATACAAAAACCACAAGAGGTAATCGCAGAAAGGACAACAACAGCAAGGATAAATCTAGAAAATCAACAAACTCAAAATTCGCAAGAGATTCAAGAAAAAACACCAAAATTAACAACAGTCCCAAAACCAACACCACAAAAGAGAACAAACATTGGAAAAGAACAATTATCATGTGAACAAAATCCAATTTTACATCAAAAACAGCAGAAACAATATGAACCAAGAAACTATAGTGAAACCAACCTACCAGAGAACAAACAAGTAAAGACAGCCTTAACTCTGGCAGTAATAGGATCCAAAGTAACAGAAACACAAAATAGGACAGAAACAATAATTGATGACATTGAGAGAGAAATTAGAAGAGAAAAGAAGAGAGCAAAAAGGAGGAAAAATAAAGAAATGAAGGAACAAGACTTGCTAGCGATGGAGAACTATCTCCTTCAAGAAGATGAAACTCTCGATGACGAATGGCAT